>JANBTT010000030.1:0-145125 GCA_027578915.1 Coemansia sp. RSA 1200
GCCACCACTAATGTTTCTGAAACCCAGAAATGCAGAAAGAGGATAGGAGTAAGAGAAAAGGCGCAAATGATATAACTATATTTATTCTTTTAGGCGCATGCGTGCTGCCACATACGAGGCTTCACAACGTTGAAAGCAATGTGTGCTGTGTGGATTGCACTGAATTGCCCAGAAGCCAAAGTGGCACTACTCAAAAACGAATCCACATGTGCCGGGCTTGCAAACACGATCCAGCATTGTCATTTCCGTCAAAAAAACTACAACTTGGAAGCGGAAACTAGCAAGCCTCATGGAAACGTTTATCCGACGCAATAAATCCATGTAAATGGGGGGAGCAGGTCTCCGATTACATCTAGAAGACAAATGTCATTAGAAATAAAACAGAGTGTGGCATTGGTCATTGAAAATAAGTCTACGTATTTAGGGTACATCCTCGGTGTGGCTCCATTGCATGGATTGGGAACGTGTCTCTTGAATCTAAACATAGAGGCTTAGAGCCTTTATACACCAATATATCCTTCTACAGTGTTATTAGCATCGTTTGATGACCATCTCAGCATTTGCACAGTATCCTATTTCATTTATTTCGATTAATAAAAATAAGTAATCAACTAAATGTTTGCTTTCATGTTAACAAAAAGAAATAAGCGGTATTTAGTTGACTGAAAAAGAATACTTCCATTAAAAACAAGCACGGGGTAGTTACACTAAAAGTTTAGCATTTGATCAACAATCTCCTTCGTAGTTTGCTCTTTCTTGCTGTCCGATTGAGAGCTTGATGCGATGCTGGCGGCCATTGTAGAAAATAGTTGGTTCGGGTGCTGAAAACAGTCGGACGCACGTGCTGAGAATCTGTACGAGTATTTTTCTTTGACAATGAGAGGCGGGGAATCGATGACTTTTCTGTTGTATTATCCTGGCTGTTGTCTTGGTCTTTTTCTTCTCTATTTATACTCCCCAGTCTGTTTTATTGTTTGTGCTGAAATGAATTATGCACAATTCTTTTATTATTGATATTTTCCCCTTCATCCGAGATGCCGCAAAACCGATGCAATTGAAAGACTGTGCGTAGAATGTTCGCAAATGTAACTAACGCAGACGATTGGTGTCTTTAACAATAGAAGGAGAGCAGAATATAGACAATCCATCAATAGCAATGCACAAGGACGCAATAGGGAATTGGACATTTGTAATCCCGATAAGGAATGGACAAGTGCATCGGATTTTGCATCGCCACACATGTTATCCGCAATTTGGTGTCATTAATTGCATGCATTAGACGATTTCTCTTTGTCCTTTTTGGGTGCAATGTAATACACACATTATCTGCAATAGAATAAGACTGGCTAGAAAAAAAGGTCTATAAAGAACATGGTGTTGGCAATACAACAATGACATCAGGATACTATTGCAAAGAATGGAAATGGCTGTTGCACCGAGCACGAGGAAATCTCTCGCACTCGGTCTTTTCTCCTTTCTTTTAGAACCCAGGGACGTCAGGGTCGGCGTCAAAGAACTTTGGATAGAAATTGCTCGCATCATCGCCGGTGTACGGAAGAGCATTCATCTTGAGCGTCGGTGTGAACACGTCTCCCTGGTCGTAAAAGTCCACTTCCATAAAGTTCACCCAGATGGACTGGCCGCCCCGACATGTGACAGCGTGGTATTCGAATTGGTATCCATTTGTGGTTCCGAGATTGAATGGATAGGGCATGTCTGTGTACACCTTCCCACCGTACGACGCTGTCTGAATGATGTAATGCGGAATCAGCAATATGGTCTCTGTGGAGCGATCCCATGGGCCACATAGCCATTCAGCACCATAGTTGTATGGGCCCTCGAGTCGGAGCACGTTTCCAGCATACGGGATAAAATAGCCCTTTGTGTTTGCACTGGCAACGGCGGCTGACTCTGAAAACACGACCAGTGTGGTGCCAGCGTCAATCATGTCGCCCAGCGTTGGCCAGGTGGCAGGCTTTCCTTTCAGCGCGTACTTGTCGATTCCCGCACTTGTAAACGCATCTGTCACATAGGCAGGGCTTGCATCCATCGATGCTCCTTCAAGGAAGATTGTTACCACGTCGTTCTTATTGCTGTCCAACCAGTTTTTCACTGTTTTCAGTGCGTCGACAAGCTCACCGCCGTTGTTTACACTGCAGTCAGGGAAGCAGAGCAGCACAGATGAGGCTGTCGAGCCTTTTGTGAGATTAAAGTGCAACCCACGAACTCCATCGTCAAGCTGGCCCTTGATGTCTTTGTATTGGGTGCCAGGGACAGAGGGTCGTGTCTTGTCAGTTGTTGCAAATGAAGCGTGTGTCGATATCGCCGAGACGTCGTTGTATGCCCGCGTGCAGAGCTCGGAATGTTGGTTGCATAGCCGCTCGCTGCTCGTTGTCGCTGCTGAAACAGCCGGACTATGTAAAAGTACAGTTGCCACGAGAGCCAGCACGCATAGCAGCGCACTGGACAATGCATTTCTATAGCGTGTGCCGGATACGGCGTTCAGGTGTGTTGTGGGTGTCATGTGGAGGTCAGCCGTGTAGCTGGAGTATTGTGCGATAACGTTGCTGAGTTGGCTCAGGGCGTGCGAGTAAATAGTCTTCTATGCGTGGCAGATATGCGATGTATCGGGTGGTGGGAATAGCGGATAGACAAGATGTAATGCAAGCGCAAAAGAGGAGGAAAAAAGAGACACAAACTTTGGCGTATGTGTGTATGTGTGGTTGTGTATAGGGAAAGGTGGGGAGCCAGAAGAAGAATAAGAAAGGGGAAAGAGGGAACTAGAAATTTTGTATAGAGTAAAACAAGGACAGAAATGAAAGGCCTTTGCGTGAAATGGCGTATTCTAGAGAATAAGCACGGGAGAACTAAAAAAAAGTCAAGCAAGCAAATTCTGCAAAGTAAGAAACAGAAGAATCGACAAAAGCAAGAATGGGCCTAAAGCGCTACAAAAATGTAGAAGAGGGCAAACTTAAAAAGAAGGCAGTAGTAAGATTCTGAGGAAGTTGTAGAGATGGAAGGAAAAAAAGATAGTGGTCTTAATTCCCTTGTTCGGCCAGCGTTGGGTTTACTGCGTTTTTGGAATATATGCCAGCGACAACAACAATAACAACAACATAAAACATAAAACGAAAACAGTTGCTCTCCGTGCCAGCTACGCTATACTAGTGCATGCGAATGGCTTTCCAAATGTTGGTGTGCTCGGAGAAAGGACGTGGGATTTGTAACCAGCTCTGTTGAAGAATAAGACGGTTGCAAATTATGCGGGCGGTCCAGACGGTCCTCTTGTTTTGCAGCGTGTGCAGTCTGCAAATAAAGCACGCTATTCTGGGGAGGGATCTTAATTGCAAAAGAGAAACGCCAAGACTATTCTGCTCTTTGCTTTGCTGTTTGTCGATCACGAAGAGCGGATAAGAAAAAGTTTGCCTTGATGGAAGGAAAGGCTGCAGCTCAGAGACACAAAAGAAAGAAAGAAAAAAGAAAAAGAAAAAAAGAAAAAAGCATATATTTATTTGGGGAAAATTAAAAATAAAACAAGAAACAGCTGAAGCTAAAGAGAAAGAGACGGACAAGAATGGCTATCAGGGACACCAACAAATTTGAAGGAAAGAAAAATAGCGGAACACACACAAGCTCTTTTTAATGAAGGCTGCAAAAGAAAGAAAGAAAGAAAAAGGTTGCAACAGGCAAAGAGCGATTGCTGCACTAGTCATGCCGCATTTCTTTTGAGTGAGCTGTTTGGCTCTTTTTCACATCCAGGTCTTTCTGTTGGCACCACTATTTGTTGCTGTGCATCGTACTCTATCTACTCTATTCGGGGCCACATCAAGCGTTCGCAGGCGCTGTTCCTGTGATAAATCGCGAGTATGCGGGAGCAAAATAAAGAAGCTATTGGCACTACTGACGTATGTTTTTTTCTAAAAATGGAGATAGGCATTGACTTTTCTGTTGCGTGATGTTCACACTGACTGGCTGGCCTCAAGAATGCTAAAATTTTCCAATTGTGGAATTGGTATTATTACACATGCCCTGTTTTGCTTTTGAGAACATTGCATGCCATTGTTGAACACAATGCTTTTGATGGATCCGGCAGGGGTCCCGGCTCTGCGGGTCCTTTTTAAATCCATAACTCCAAAAGCTTTGACAAGGAGCTCTTTGAGAACACTTGTCAAAACGAAGAAAGAAAAAAAGTAAAAGTAAAAGTAAAAGTAAAAAATAGCTATGGTGATTTGCAAGCCCAAAAAAGCAGGTCAATTTGCGCCAATTGGCCAGGCTGTTTTTCTCAACACTGTGGGGAGGAACCGTTATTTCTTAGCTTCACTGTGACACTGATGATCCCGCATGGAAAATAAAGAATCAACTGACTCGGGACCGTTTAAATTTGGGGCTTGAGAAGAAAAAATCCGAATGACTATTTGTAATGACGTTCTTGACCGTGGTTGAAACGCAAAAGGGTCAATAGAAATTACCAACAGAAAAAGAGCAAGATGATTTGTAGGCAAGGAATCATGGATATTTTAAATAGACGCACAAAAAGCGAAGAATTAAAAACTGTAAAGTCAACGCCTTCAACAAACATTAAACTCAAACTGTTGGCTAATGTGTTTGCGCATAAAATTCTCAATATATTTCCACACGCCATCATTGCAATTATGCCTGTCTGCTGCCGCCAAACTCATTGCGCCAAGTGTTTGTGGAAGTAAGTCGGCGTACGGTTCGGTTTCTTTCTCCAGTGCTGATATGGAGACTCTGCGATCACTATCTCTTGTAAAGATAATTTCTGTTGCTGTCACAGAACATATTCTTGGCATGCGCGAAATTAGAGCCAGGATGTTGGAGAATGCAATTGGCTTACGTATATTCAAAGCATCAATATACAGACTGTCATTCAAAAGTGCAATTTCTGCAAGGGTTAGCTGTAACCCAATGGTGCACTTTATCTCTTTCGCAATGCGAGAGTTGCCCATCAGGCTGTTAATGATAGAGAACTGCTCCAAATCGTTTTTGCCAATACCCTTATACAATGAGAATACGCTTAAAAGCTCTCTAGTATTAACCCTTTTAAGTCTGAAATCCACACGATGGATGCCATCGATTTCCAGCGTAGGCAGGTGCTTTGGAAGCTTTGAGTTTAATAGCATTGAAAACACCAGTGGGCCGAGCGTAACCTTTAAGCTTGACAAGTTGGGTGCGTTGATTATATATGGAATTGGCTTTGTTGGCCCAAAGTAGACATACTTTTCTATGCTGCGTTTAAACAAGAATTCACTGTCTGTATGGATCAGCAAGTTCTCAACATTGCGGAAATCAATATATCCGGGGTTTTTCTTGGACTCGAATGCCTTCCAATTGAAATTGTCTTTAATGTTATAGAGGAATAGATTTCTTAGCTTGTCTGAGCATATCCTTAAAGACTTTATTGCGTGTGCGTTTTGATTAGCCAACGTCAGCGACATGAGCTGTTTTGAAAAGTGTTGCAGAGACTCAACATGACTGCCAAAGCAATAAATATGGTACAGACGCGGGGAAAACAGTCTTATGATCTCTTTTTGGAATGCCATTTCAACTCTTCCATCTACAGACGCATTGCATGTAATGGAATGAACATTTGGAACAAGCCTTACAAACTCCTTGGCATAGGCGTTTATACTGGCTATTTCTGACGCCTCCTTTTCCGCTGTTTTTGTTTCTTGTATTCCAGATGAATAAACATATAATATAAGGCAGTTGACATTCTTTAAGATAGATGTAATCTCGCCAAGACGTTCAAGCACATTGCATATATCCTGCACCGGGTTTGTATTGAAATTAACATCAATATACAAGGACTCCACACCGGTCTTGCTAACGGGCGTGTCTGTATCTACATACAGTTGGCTGGTGGCGGCACCCGGTGTGCTTGGTTCAATTGTTTCACCAGACGGAGATCCGCATTTGCTATCGACAGGCTCTCTGGGTGCGATATACTTCAATTGAGTAATACGCCCAGCATTCCAAATTTGGTCAAACGAGAGTTTTCTAAGGGTGCGCAAGCCTAAGTCCATATCCTTGTTGTGAGGGTTGGCATTCTTTTTCGTGTTTGGCGCAGGACGAAATGTACCCGACAAATGGTTTTTCTTGAAACCCATGTTCCAAAAAGCAAGAAGCAATATAATGTGGCAACAGAAAAAAAATACCGCAGAGCAGTTAATAAAAAGATATTGACTAGAAAATTAAGAGAAAAATAAAGCGATATTCCACACAATATTTCTTGGGGGGTTCAATTTCTAACACAATTGAATATCTAGGACTTTTCATTCACCTTTCTTTTTAATAAAGCAGAATCGGAAACAGGTGGCTAATATTGCGGGAAGTGGGGGGAGTTTGTAGGTATCCTTTCTACAAAACAGCGCCAGAGCCAGCAATTTAAAGAAATAGACCAATAAAACGTGTTGATTGCAGATTATTATATTAGGATTGTCCGCTTGATCCAGAAATCGCTTGATTATGTTCGATGAAAAAAAGTAGCAGCCCCAGATTCATTGCCTTTTTTTCATGTCTTGTGTCTTGTCTTTCCACCCTTTTGTTTTTACATTTCCCTTTCTCAACGCTATTGGGCATTATTGCAAAATTTGTAAACATATTGATTTTTTATAACGGATAAAGAGCACCAGCGTAGATGAGTAGCAGCGACAGCAACGCAGACACCAGCGATGGGCAGGTGCCAGCAGCAGGAGGCGAGGCCAGCAAGCCAACCACGTTCGCAGCCATCGGCGTGATGAAGCAGCTGTGCGAGGCGTGCGACAAGCTCGGGTTCAAGGCTGCCACGGAGATCCAAGCGAAATCGATCCCATGGGCGCTGGAGGGGCGGGACGTGATCGGGCTAGCGCAGACGGGATCGGGCAAGACGGCGGCATTCGCGCTCCCGATTCTGCAAGCGCTGTGGGAGAACCCGACGCCGCTGTTCGCGTGCGTGATGGCGCCGACCCGCGAGCTGGCGTACCAGATCTCGGAGACATTCGAGGCCCTCGGGTCGGCAATCGGCGCGCGGTGCGCGGTCATCGTGGGCGGAATGGACATGATTTCGCAGCAGATTGCGTTATCCAAACGGCCGCACATCGTGGTGTGCACCCCGGGGAGGCTGCAGGACCATTTGGAGAACACCAAGGGGTTCTCGCTGCGCACCCTGAAGTTCCTGGTGATGGATGAGGCCGACAGACTCCTGGATATGGATTTCGGCCCCAAGATCGACCAGATCCTCAAGGCCATCCCGCGCGACCGCACCACGTTCCTGTTCTCCGCCACCATGACCACCAAGGTCGCCAAGCTGCAACGCGCCTCGCTTTCCAACCCGGTAAAGGTCGAGGTGTCGACCAAGTACTCGACGGTCGAGAAACTCCTGCAGTACTACATGTTCTTCCCATTCAAGCACAAGGACTGCTACCTCGTGTGGCTGCTGAACGAGACGGCTGGCCAGTCGGCCATCGTGTTTGCGCGCACGTGCAACGAGGTGCTGCGGATGGCGCTTCTGCTGCGCGGACTAGGCATCGAGGCGATCCCGCTGCACGGACAGCTCAGCATGGACAAGCGGATGGGCGCGCTCAACAAGTTCAAGTCCGGGGCACGCAGGGTGCTGGTTGCTACGGATGTGGCGTCGCGTGGTCTGGATATCCCAGCCGTCGATCTTGTTGTCAACTACGATATCCCGACGTTCTCCAAGGACTACATCCACCGCGTCGGACGCACGGCGCGGGCCGGCCGGTCGGGGCGGGCGGTCTCGTTTGTCACGCAGTACGACATCGAGCTGCTGCAGAGGATCGAGCAGGTCATTGGCAAGAAGCTCGAGACCTTCCCCAGCGAGATGGACGAGGTGCTGGTGATCCAGGAGAGGGTGGGCGAGGCCCAGCGTATGGCGGCCATCGAGCTGAAGGAGATCCAGGCCAAGCGCGGCGCAAAGGGCAAGAAGCGGTCCAGGGCCGACGCCGAGGACAACCAGATCTCGCTGAGCGAGGCGAGGAAAATCAGCAGAGGCGGAAAGAAGCACCGCCGGTAGAAGGATAAATGCTAATCATCGTAGCAAAAGAAACTGTATGCTATAGATATGCCGAAGAAGCGGGGGGGGGGGTTTTTCACTGTTGTTATATTATATTAAACTTCCTTCTGTTGCTACTGGTGGTGCTGCTGGTGTTTTTGACAGGCATCCGTGTTCTTCTCTGCAGTGTTTCGAGGAACAGCAGTTTTATTTTACAAAAGCTATTGCCATTATCTTTTCTATTTGGATCGCATTCCCTTGCAACAAGCCCTCCTTCCATAACACCCAGAGTAAGAAGCACCAGCCTTGCATGGAGAGAAAATACACAAGGGCAGCGGCATCACCAAGACACATGTGTTATATGGCATATCCGCTGAATGCTGTTGTTGTTGTTATCGTTATTGTCTGTAGCTGATATTCGCATTCCCGATGGAGACAATACGGAGAAACGGAGAAAACGTAGGTGGAAATGAGCAGCGTGGCGAGCTGTTCCACGAGCTGTTTGGCGATACGAGCGAGGACAGCAGTGTCTATGACGAGCATGGCGGGATGGATAGTGAGGGGGAGGAGGATGGAGACAGTGAGCAGACGGCGTTGGAAAGCCTTATGGCGGAGATTAGGCGGACGCAACTGGATGAGCTGGCGCCGGAGGACGGCAGTGGTATTATCGAGCACCCGGTGCCAGGACTCGCGGTCTACCGCAACATGCTGGGCCCACGGGTAAGCAGGCTGTTCTTCGAATGGCTCAGCGCCAAGTACTTTAGCACAACACCGGTTGCGGGGATCCAGAGCTCGGGAGGAGGAGGAGGAGAACCGAGTGGGCCGCGGATAAACCAGGGGATGCATTTCGGCGCACTATCCGATTGTCGGACGCCCCTTGGGTTTCTTGCAGCATTGGCAGCGGCAGCGGCAGTGGCAGGAGGACGTCGTGGCGACTGGGAGTTCGACCAGGCGATAGTCAATCTGTACGACCCGGGCGAAGGAATCGGCGACCACATTGACCTCCTGCGGTTCGGCGACGGGGTTGTCGGATTCAGCTTTGGCGGGTCGGCGACGATGCGGATGCGCGAGCTGCACAGTGCCGAGGATATTGCGCGCGCATCCCGGTACGCGCAGGAAGAAGACGACTATATGTCCCATGTTGCGGTGGGCCTGGATGCGGGCGACGTCTACGCAATGGCTGGCGACGCCCGGTACCGCTGGACGCATGGCTTTCCCGCCACAATCGACGGACGCAGCAACGTGCAGAGCCGCCGCATCTCGGTCACGCTGCGAAGGCTCCTCTAGGCCTTATTCTTTTTGTCTGGGAAGAGGTAGGTGACTTGGTTAAATGGGCGTTAGCAGAAGAAAGGAAAGAAGCTTTCCCCCACCCCATCAAAAAAAAAATTTATGGCGATTTTTGGCGGAGACTTTGCGGTCCACATTCACTTCATAATTTGCGTGGAGAAAAGAGCAAGGGTTTCTGGTATCCGCTTGGTTGTTCGTCTTTTCTTTCTTTCTCCCTCTGCTTCTGCTGCTTTTCTTTCATATTGCACTATATTGCTTGTTCTTTATTTCTCGGACAAAAAAAGCACGGCTACTATTACCACCCGCCACTATGCCGATCGCACAGACCACCCACGCAGCAGAGAACCAGACTACGCCCAGCGAGCGGGTGCTGGAGTCGGCAGAGTACATAAGCAGCCGCAGCAGGGACGTGCATGTACCGGATTCCGGGGTCAGACAGGCGGCGCAGGAGATAATGCGGCGCATGCAGCGCACAGGGTACTCGACAGCCGACTGGAAGCGGCACGCGCTGAATCCGTCGGTGGCGGACGCGGAGGCGATTGAGTGGATCTTCGTGGTGGATGCGCTGAACTTTTCGTTCTGGTCGGCCAAGACGCTGCCAGCCGAGGATAACAACAGCAACGAGGAGGAGGAGGAGGATACGCGGAGCAAGCAGCGGTACACGGTGACGCTGGACGGAACGGCGTACCACGGGTACTGGACGCTGTGCGCAGCAGTGAACCGCGCACTGCGCGAGGGAACGGCGATGACGGATTCTGCGTTCTACTCGCGGATAGCGGAGCCGGAGGCAGCACACATCTTCCGCACGGACGACGCGGCCACGCAGGAGCCGATTCCGCTGCTCGGGGAGCGGGTGCGGGTGCTCCGCGAGGTGGGCGGCGTGCTGCGGGAGAAGTACGGCGGGAGGTTCGCCAACGTTGTCAAGCGGTGTGCCGGATCCGCACAGCGTCTGGTGGAGCTGGTGGTCCGCGACTTCCCGTGCTTCCGCGACGAGCACTGGTTTGCCGGGCGCGCCGTGCAGCTGTACAAGCGCGCGCAGATCCTGGTGGCCGATGTGTGGGCGTGCTTCGAGGGCGCCGGACTCGGCCGCTTCGACGACATCGACGCGATCACCATGTTTGCCGACTACCGCGTCCCGCAGGCGCTGTGTCGGTTTGGCGCGCTGCAGTACTCGGACCGGCTGCTCGGCTTTCTGCGTGCGTCCGAGCGCAGTGTGCGTGCCGCCGGCGAACAGAGCAACCAGCTGACAAAGGCGTGTCCGCCGGCGCGGCCCGGCCTGCTCCCGTCGGGCCACGCGTGGGAGGTGGAGATCCGCGGCAACAGCGTCTGGGCCGTCGAGCTGATCCGCCGACGCATCGCCGAGTGCGGCGTCCGCGTCAACGCAGTGCTCATCGACTTCTACCTGTGGGACTACGCAAAGGACCATCCCGACGAGATGCAGACCATCCCGATCCACCTGACGCGCAGCGTGTTCTACTAGAGAGACATCCACACAAGCTCCATACCACTTTGCATACCACCGCTTGCATTAATGAAATAAAGAGAGAAAGGTAAGAAGAGACAAACAGAGACGAGCAGGGCTACTAGTACTTGCTGCTGCCGCCGCCGTAGACGGCTAGGTTGCGCAGGGGCTCCGAGTGCCAGGCAGCGTCGCCGTCGGGCTGGAAGAAGGCCTCGGCGCCGTCCCTGCCAACCATGGTGCCCAGCGCGCCCCTGCGCACGCCGCGGATGACGATGACGCGGTCGCGCTTCTCGGCGCGCACGGGCCGCGGATCAAGCCGGCCCACCGAGGCGCGGTCGATGACCTGCGTCGCGGTGGAAGGGGGCTCCAGCTGCACGATGGCCTGCTGCCGCTCGCGCGCAACCTCGCGGATCGTGCCGCGCTGGCCCGAGGCGAGGACAACCATGGCGCGCGGCACCGCCCACGCAAAGAACCCGCCGCCAGCATTGGTGTCGGCAGCCGGTGCCGCAGCTGCTGCGTCGGGCGCGCCCCACGCGCCAGGCGTCTGCGGAAGCGATGGCCCGCCGGGCGTCTGCGGCAGACCGCCGGGCGTGGCGGGGCCTGGCGTGGCGCCCCAGCCGCTGGATCCGGCAGCGGCGGCAGCGGGTGCTCCCCATGCGCCGGCTCCTCCACCGCCGGCGCCTGCGCCGGGCGCTGTGGAGCCGGCGTCCCAGCCGCCATGGGAGCCGGCGCCAGCCGCAGACACGCTGGGCGCCGCGTCCCACGCCCCAAACGGCGCAGGCGACGCAGCAGCAGCAGCAGACGCGCTGGGCGTCGAGCGCGAGTCGCCGTACCCGTATCCGCGCGGAGCCGAAGACGATGGCATCGGAGAGGGCGCGCCCCACGCGGATCCTCCGGCACTCGATCCGCCGTGTCCGCCGGCAGCAGCCGCCGAGTCGCCGCCGGCGCCCGGCATGCCGTACTCGGCGGCGGCAACAGCCTCGCCCGACGGCATGCGCACGTTCAGCTTGTCCTTCTCAATGCTGACGACGCGCGAGTTGGTCTGCAGCTCCACGCGCACCATCCCGCCGGCGACCTCCTTCGCCAGCCCCATGTACCCCTTGTACGGCCCGCGGCACGCTATCACCGTGCGCCCAACCAGCGGGTCGCGCCGGCCGCCGCGCAGCACGCCCACGCGCCCGGCGCTGCCGCCGCGGCCGCGGCCGTTCTGGCCGCCCGCGCTGCCGGCGCGCAGCCTGCGCGTCGCGTACGGATCCAGCGCGCTCTGCTGGCGCGCACTAAGCGACTCGATCTGGCGCGTGCGGCACGCAAACACGCTCGACGCCGACGCCGATGCCGCCTGGTCGCGGGGCTGGACGTACGTGACGAAGCGGGTGGCCTGCAGCACGGCGCCCTGGCGGCGCGCGCCGCCGACCTCGCGCACGGAGTCGCCGCGCCTGACGGCGTTGCCGGCGGCATCGACGCCCGACCGCTCGAACCGCGACCCGGCCGCGCGCACGGCGGCAGGCGCCACGGTGCGCACGCTGTTGTGGTCGTCGAGAACAGTCAGGCTGTCGCGGCCGGCCTTCAGCACAATGCCCATCTGCTTGCCCTCGAGATGCACCAGGTCGTGGATGTCGAGGCCGGCGGCTGCGGCGCCGCTGCCGCCAAAGGCCGCAGAGGCCGTGCCAACGTCGCTGGTGATGCGCAGATCCTTCGTCAGCGCGCGCACCTCGCTGCGCTCGACATCCGTCTGCAGCGTGGCCACGGCGTCGCCCACCTCCAGAACCATGCCGGTTGCGCCGCGATGCCGGCCGCTCAGCACCTTGACGTGGTCGCCCACGCCGAATCGCTTGCGCAGATGGCGCGCCGGGAAGCTCATCGCCCCGCCTCCTCCGCCGCCGCCCCTCACAAGCCCGCCCAGGTCAGGCACCACGCGCACCACGCTGTTGTTCTCAATGCTGCGCACGACGCCGGCAACGCCCGCCAGGTCGCCCTCCACCACCTCCACGCGCTCGCCGGGCACAAGGTCGCCGCCGCTGAGCCCGTTGGCCTCCTCGATCCCGTCGGCCGCCGCGCCCGACAGCGCCGCCGCCGCCGCCTGGCTGGCCAGCGCCGCAATGGCCGCCTGCTCGTCGCCGTCGTCGCCGGCCTCGCCCGCCGCAAACTTGGCGATCTCCTCAAGCGTGGCGCCCACCCCCTCCGTCTGCAGCGATGCCGCGCGGATGTCCTTGTGCAGGTAGCCGCCAATGAAGCGGTCGCCCTTCCACAGAATCTCGTTCTGGCGGGACGTCAGCGTGCGCGCATCGGCCCTCTGCGCCTCCTCCACGCTGAACAGGCGCTGCGGCGGCCGCGTGCCCCTCCCGCCCACGCTGCGCCCCTCGCCGCTGTAGTCCAGGCGCGGCAGCATGCGCACCTCCACCGTGTCCGACGACTCCAGCACAGACACCACCTGCGCCAGGTCGCCGGCGTAGTTGCCGCGCTTCACGCGCACCCAGGCGCCCGGGTTGATCCTGGGCACGTGCGCCTTGACCTTCACCACATCCACCATGTCGCTGATGGGGACAAGCATCAGCTTGTGCGCAAAGACGCCCGGGATCCCATCCAGCGCCGCCTGCACATCCGCCTGGCTCCGCGCCTCCACATACAGGTAGCCGGGCAGCCCGTCGCGGCAGAACACGGAGAAGACGTTTTTGGACCTTGGCGAGCTGCGCGCGCCGCCGCCGCCGCCTCTTTGGTTCTGGGTCTCCAGCACGCGCCGCGCCGCCGCAAACGCTGCATCCCGCTCCTTCCCGTGCGCACACCGCGCCATCCACAGATGCGGGTCGTCGATGCCCGGGATGATCAGCCGCTGCGGCACCCAGTCCGAATCCACGCCGGCCTGCGCGCCCGCCCCGCGCCCGCCCGAAGCTGCCGCGTATCCGCTGTACCGCTCGCGCAACTGCGCTTCAATCGCGTCTGCATCCAGCGTGGCCTCGTCGTGGAACACCGACGGCGGCGGCCGCATGGCGCTGCGGTGCCTCAGCGCATCCTTCTCGGCCGTCGCCAGCTCCGCCTCGTTGTCTACTATAAAGTCCCCGAGCGCGCCCTCGTCGTCGTCCTCCTCCTCCTCGTCCGTATCCACGCTCGCTTCAATGTCCAGGAAGTTGTGCGTGCGCGGCCGTTTTCTGCGCCCGCCCTTCTACAATCATGCACCATTTTAAAAATAAAAGCAAGTCACAGCCCCCTTTCTTTTTAGGATGCACGTGTGGAAGGCTCCTCCCGCTTTACTATTAGAGAAACATGCTCTGGCTTCGTGCCACTTACCTCCGAGGCGCCCTTTTTCCGGCCCGAATACTCCTCCTCCTCCTCCTCCTCCTCCTCCTCCTCCTCTTCCTCATCATCTTCATATTCCCCGGCATCCTCATCCTCGTCCTCCTCGTCTTCGCTGTGCTGCTGTCTCCTGCGCCGACTTCCCAGATTCCTCTGCGACTCGCTGTCGTCCTCGTCATCCGAGTACCTCCCCCGCTGCTGCTGCGTCTGTCGCCGTCTCTGGCCCGACGACCGCCGGTCGTCAAACATGTCTTCCACTCCGTCAGACATTATTCCTTATCGTATTTTATTTTATCTGCAAAAAAAAAAAAAAAACCTCCCCCGGACGAATGTGTGAAGGATTTTCTTCTTCTCAGTCTTACAGAAATATAAAGAAAGTGTGTGGCTGAGAAACAAAAACAAATATTAAAATGAAATAATAATGTATATAAACGGATCTTTATTGTATTTTTTTTTGTTGGTTGGTTGGTTTGGCGACTACTACCAATTAAAGCCCTGCTTGGATAGGGCGAGATTATGCTAAAAAAAAAACGTGTGCTCGCTTATGTTCTTCCATTACTTTGCATTAGGTATCCTGCAGTGTATGGGTTTTAGTCAATCCAATCAGGTGACTGTTATTCTCCCCAAGCAAAAAAAATTATATTTCCAACATTTTCAACAAACAGCAAAAAAAAAAACAAATACAAAAACCCAAGGCTATTCACATTTATTTACTTATTTACTTGACACAAACTTAAAAGCACTGTTTAAATAGAAAACCTAATCTTTCCAAATTGCAGCATGTATAGAATACTACGTGTCAATGTGGGTTGTGACTATCTTTATATTGCTATGTGACAGCCTTCCCTGACATTGTGTTATAGCAAAATAAGTTTGCTGCTAAACTGTGCAACAGCGTAATAGACATGGAAAACCACTTTTTATTTGCACAACAAACGTATCTTCTAATGGATGTTTTGTTTAAAGCTTTGTAACATGTACCATCCCACAAGCCATCTAGGTTGTACTTTTAGTAGGAGCTGTGCTGGTGGTATTACTTTTCCCATCATTTTCTATATCTTTTGATAATTTCTGTGCAGCGAGTTTAATTGTAAGTGGAATATTGATCCCCTGTTGTGCTAATCGAATAAGATCCGCCATTATTGTTTCTGTAAATAAAAAGTAGTATACGTTGAAATGTATTTAGTAAAAAAAATGTAATAGAAAAATACTGACGAGAAAACTGAACAAAATAATCTAAAAGACTTGAAATTCACAGAAACATTTGGCCTTTTTATATTCCAAAATCATCCGTTCGTAAAAAGCCTCTGCTTTCTACTTTCGTTTCCATATATATCCCATTTTGCGTGTATGAATTTTCGAATCTAATTACACCCATTTATGCTGCGTGTTGAATTGTGGTGGTGACTTTATTCATTTATTTCCTAAAGACACGCAGACATATTAATTTAATTATTAGGAAGACTACAAAAATAATTTAACACAACGCACGATAGGGAGTGCAGAAGTAAGAAATCCCTGTATTGTTCACATCCTTGCAAATGTTGGGCTGGCAATAGCCTGCGCTTGATTGTAATATATCGTCAAGGCAGATTACACTTTATTCTGAATCAACTAATGGCCGATAAATGAGAGTTATAGATGTGAATGTTCAAAGGTAGTGTTCAATTTGCAACGGAGCATGACTTAAAGAACATCAAAATATCGAGTATGAGAAAGGGTGCATCGTGGTTTGAATATGGCAAAGGAATTTCCGAAAAAAAAGAAAGCAAAGATTAGAAAAAAAAAAAAGTAGAAATGCGAGGCTAAACAAAGCAAGCAGGAGATTACGCGGCGACAGAGTGGGGTTGAGCAGTCGCCATGGGTGCGTGAGACTGCTGATGCCCGTTCTCCAGCTCCTGGTCCTGATGAGCAACCGTAGCGCCAGAGAGTTTCTCAGTGCGGTACAGCTCGTAGAGCTCGTTCTGGGTGCGGTCGCGCAGGTCGCCGATGTGCGAGTTGAGAAGCACGTAGCGCAGACGGTCAAAGTCCGAGTGCTCGTCATTGTCAATCTGCACAACGCCCCACGGATACGAGCGCACACGCACAGGGCGTCCATCCTCGTTGACAACCTCTTCGCATCCAACAACGGCAAACGGCATCATTGCGCGGAGCTCGGCGTTTTCCTCCACCGTCTCCTCATCGTCATCGTCGTCCTCTTCGGAGTCCGGGAAGCTGAAGACGGGGATTCCGTACGCTGCAATGTCATCCATGACGCGCTGCTTGAACAGAACAAGCTCGCGTGGGGTCAGCGAATCCGAGCGCGCAATCACCGGGATAATGTTGGTGCGGTTGCCCAGACGCTTCATCAGCTCAATATCGATTTCCCGCAACGAGTGGCCCGTTGGCGTGATAAAGTAGATCAGCGCGTGCACACGCGAGTCCTTGAACTTGGGGTTGCGTTTGATTCTGTTCTCCTCCGCAAGCACTCCATCAAACTGCACCTCCAAGTACTCCTGGATCTGGTTGAAGCACCCTTCGTTGTCGATGCTGTCGCCAAACCCTGGCGTGTCGATAATGTTGAGGATAATCTTCATGCCGTCCTCCTCCATCTCCACCGTGTGGTGCTTGAACTGCATTGGCTCGGCTATGTGCGCTTGCTCGGCATTGGGTCCGTTGCTTGGCGGAACCACCATGCGCTCACACAGAGTGTTGAGGAACGTCGTGCGTCCCAGTCCCGACTCTCCGACAAGCATGACGTTGAATGGAAGCCCCTTCTTGGCGTTCTTGTATCTGTGGCTTCCGGGCCGCGATGTGTGGCTGTACACGCTGGGCGCAACGTTCTGATCTTCGCCGGATCCTTCCTTCATGGTCCTTTCTTTTTCCTGTTGGTCGTGTAGCAAAAAAAAAAGTGCTTAGTGAGAAGAATAAAAATAAATGCACAAAGATTAACAAAAAAGCACTAGAAAGTGGATAGTCCGCTACTAGATGTAGAATATGACTTGTGTTGGATATAGTAAAGGAGTTAATATGAAAATATACCACTTTGGGATGCGAAAGACGGAAAATGGCCAGAGAAACAAGAAACAAGAAACAAGAAAAAAGAGGTAAACGGAATAGCTTCCAGACAGGAGCTTCAAAAAGAGCAAAAAGGCAAAAACAAGGCAGATGTAGTGTTCAGAGCAGTAGCAATATCGAAGAATGAAGAAGCAATGCTAGGCAATAGGCAGCAAAAAGTTCAGACCGTCACGGATGTAAAAGTGGGGATGGGCAGGAAATGCGCGGGGGAGAGAAGGAAGAGGAGAAAGATTCAAGGCAAATGCTGGCTTTTCCCCAGAACAAAAAAAGGGAAAAACGGTGTGGCGGCTATGCTGTGTTGACATGACGACAATGGCTGGTAAAACTAAACTGCTTGGTGCCAGACGCTTTCTTAGAGAATGAAATGGTATAACATATACAGAAAAAAAACAGACATTCTTCAAGTCTACATTCTTTTGATAACAATGGCCGCGCAGGGAAAATAGCCACAATGGTAGGTGTGTTTGACTGTTTTGGTATTCGTCCGGACTGTATACAAATTCCGCTATATATAATCTCGCAGTAACGATAAAGGTTGGTGTTTTTAAAAATAAAATAAAAAAGATCAGGTGCAGTAAATGGCTTCCAGTTTTGCAAACGTTGTTGGATGTTATATTTACTCCTCTTTACACACATTTAAATTGCACAAACAGCAACCTTTGTGACTTAAAGTTTAATGTTACAGTCTACCAGGAATGGTAGCTGTAAAATTGAGGAGCATCCAATAGACTATATACTAGTTAGTGATCGATTGAACTTTTGGCAGAAAATGAAGCTTGATCAGCTAATTAGCTTTTGTAGCGTCTTTATAGACGCTTGGATGTTCTGTATGCGTTGCATGTTTTTTCTCCGTCTTCATATTTGATGTATATCTTTGCAAAAAAATATTAAATAAAAAACCTGGAGATTACTTTGGGACTTCATTCTAATATGTGGGGGTGGGGGAGGACATGGCTGCCAGATGTATGTGATTAAATATTATGTTTCAGTGCTGAAATCGCCAAAATAAAAGCGATAATACACGTGAACACCTAGCAAGATTATTTGCTCTTTGAAAAAGCAAGCTAGCATGGCCGGTTTCAAAAACGCACAGTATTATTACAAGACGTAAAACCTTGTAGATGATAGGAAGAGTTGGAATGCTGGTGTGGCAGAATAATCAACACCATCCAAGCCACACCACCAGCACATTCTGCAGCGTCTGCACAAGCAGATAAAGGCATGCACGATGGTGTCTGATGGTTCTTTCCAGCAACCTGTGGATTCAAGGAAAAGCAGGCTGATATTATTATTACCATTGACTGGCTGTAGCTTCTACCAACAATCCATGCTCCATGCATCCAAGCCGTCTGTGTAAACAAGCCGCCTCACAATGCCAGCAAAAAATAAAAATGAGCAAAAAGGTAATGGTGAAACACGAGCACAAGGCTAAGATTAAACGTGGGAGTAGTGCCAAATGACAAAAAACTATATATGCCGCATGTGTCTGTCTCCATATGGAATACATCTGGGCAATATTAGGCCCTGTAGTTTAATGAGCAACCGGTGGCGGACGATAGTTTTAATACCAATGCACATGTGTTGTAATGCAAAAAATTTCTGGTTTCACTCTATTATTGACAACATCTCGCTTTCTTTAACCGCAAAACTAGAACAAGTCAGTTTGGGCAAACGAAAAAAAGAACATCCAGTGCCTATATTCATCATGTATTTAAAGTGCACATCGAACAACGCGCGCGTGATTGCTACCGACGGAGAAGCTTGCTATCACGACCCTACCTTCGTTTATAAGCTCTTTTTCGTATTCTATACCATTCAATTATTATCTACCAGATCGAGTATAAAGACAACTCCAAAAAGAAACAGAATTAATGCGCTTTTACGAGGAACTGGCAGTCGTTGTGCTCGCTGCTTCTGCAGGTAAGTGTTATTGTATACATATACTACATGTTTTTCGCTGATGAAAAATAGAGCATTCTTTACAATCCATTACATGAAAGATTTCTTGATATTCTATTGTTGTCATGTAGCAGGCGCATGGGAAACAGAGCAGATGCCCGAAAAGCTTCGCAAAGAGCTCTGTGCAGAGCAAGTCCTGTTCTGCACAAACGTCTGCGGTGGCGAGGGACTAACCAAGGAGGCGTTCTGCAACACCAACACGCTCGGATCCAAGTGTTCGTGCACGAACGGGGCGGAAGCAGCGATCCGCCGGTACCAATGGCCGGCATTCCAGCGAGTATGCGAGGCTCACCGAAGCGAGTGCCGCGCGGCCTGCGAGCACAACGATGCGGTTGCTGGTGATCGGTCCAGTTGTTTCAACAGCTGCGACGCCCGGCTGGCCTGCAGCACCGAACAGGCGCCGGATCTCAAGGTCATGGTGCAGAAATACGATGATCCGACCGCTGGGAGCAAGCCGCAGCCAAAGCCGCAGACCGCGGAAACGGGTGCCGGACCAAATGTCATTGTTGCCAACGGCGGCGGAGGCTCGTCAAAGATCAAGCCAAAGAAGGATGTTGCGCAGGGTGCGCCAAAGAGAAGAGGCGGGCCGTTGCCCACCGGCTCCACCTCTTCTGCCAGCAGCACCATGAACAATGTCTGGCTTGCTGCTGTGATTCCTGCCATTGTTGCAGTAGCGGCTGTCGGCAGCGGTAGCGGCGGATACATGTAGTTTGGGAGACCACACTAGAAGCCGTATTCTCCGTAAAGCGCCAGATCTGAGATAAAGGGAGCACATTACGCCGTGTCTTGTTGTGCGTCTGAACGATGCCCTGAATATTTACTTCATAATTTAATTTTCTTTTTTATCATACGATACACAACTTTCTATACAGTGCTACAATTGGCCAAGAGCGGGGGAGGTATCAGTGCATGTGGCAATGAACATGAAAGCACGATTGTGCAGTAAGCATTGCAGTGCACTGTTTGTTGTTTTTATATGTGCGTGTGAACTCTGCAGCAGCCGTTTTGTGGGTTATGTTGTGCCTTGTGGGCTAATTAGCATTGCGTCACTCTGGCATGTCACTTTTTGTACAAGTAAGCAGGCCCATATAGCGCATGAAAAACGATTATGTATTAGGCGGAAAAATACAGGCTTTCCTTCTTTTTTTTTTCAAGCCCACGCTTGCTGAAAGAGCGGGAAAAGAAGGCGATAGCCAATGACAGACGCACATGGTGTCCAGTCAGAGATCCATGCGCATAAAAAAGTCTCAATTTCATAATTTTGTTTGTCATGTCCTTTTCTTTTTTTCTTCTTGCTAGAGTACTTTATAAAAAGGTACAGGCGCATGGTCATTTTCTTTTAGCGCATGCAAGGGAACAAGCAACAAAAAGAGGAAGCGTGTGCTGGGTGGTGTGTTGCGCGTGGTTGTCTGCCAGCCACTATCGCCATGCTTATTCCGTTTTTCTCCCCTTTCGGAGAATATGGTTCTTTAAAGGATCCCACCGGTACATGGTCCTGTCTGCTGGTTGTCCAAACCAAACGAACGACAGGCATAAAGCATAAGGACATATTAATTATCCATTTGCTTGTTTTTTCCAGCCGATATGCCGGGAGAGAAGCGTGGATTGATGGTTTATCATTTTCCATTCACTCATTCATTCATTCATTTTATTTTTCTGGCTCAGACCAGAAGAAAGAAAAAAGAAGGATCGTCATTTGGCATCAGTTCTGATTAACGGTGGACCGGCAAACGCGCCTTGTATTGTCTTGTCTTGGGTTGGCTTAGCTTGTCTTGCCTTGGTTTTCTGCATCGCTCGATCCAAGCAATGCTCGGGGGCCTAGACAAGAGAACGGTGACGCCGAACCAAAGGAGGGCAAGCCGAACGCCGTCGAAACAAGCAGGATGCGAATAAAACACACAGCAAAAGACCTTCTACGCTTGTGTGGCTAGAACCCCGCGGCCTCTTTGGTTTTGATGCTGCCGAAGAAAAATGTCGTCTTCCCAGTCCTTTTTGTAAAAAAAAAAAACTAGTTTATTATTTCCGTCTGACATCACACTTATTTCACTGTGCGGGCATAGCACTCGTGCAGCCACCACCACCACTTGGGCCTTTTTGCCTTGGGATGTTTTATGTGTGTCCGCTTCTTTCTCTTCCTTTTTCCCTTTTTATACGAAATGTGCTGATTGCTTCATCAACTACATCCAAAAAAAGGAAACCACTTTCACTTTATCTTGTTCTAACCCACCCTTTGTTCATTTTTTTCTCCTTTTCCAAACCCGTTTCTTTTTATTTCCACCTTTAAACCCTTTTTTAAATTTGCGTATTCTCTGTAGTTGTCCACTTTTTTTTCTACTTTTATTTGTCTTGTCTTTGGGGGGTTTGGGAGAGAAACAGTACCACACCCATACTCCTGTTTCTGTCGCCATCATCAATACTCGGGGGAAACTCTGCTTGAAAGGACCACCAATCTTGTTCATCGTAAACAGCTCCTGTATTAATCTTATAAAACAAATACACAGTAAAAAAGAAAGGAGGGGTCTCATTTTCACTGCTTTTAATACCCTGTGTGTGTTTTCTTTTCTATCCTGTTCAGAGAAAGCCAGACGAGAAAATCGAAAAAGGAGCAGGAGACCAGATAAATAAAGACATATCCAAGAGTTGGGTTTCTTTTTGTCGGTTTGTTCTCCCTTTTTCGCTTATTCGAATTGGAAAGAATAAACACATTAAAAGTGTAATTCTTCTTTTTCTACACTACAAACATGTACGTTCTCATTCCAACTTGTGTTGATAAACAGTCGTTGTATTTACTGTATTTTACATTCATACACCTGGTGTTGCCGACTCAGACCCACGTTGCTTTTCTGCTGAATGAGCACGCGTGCTCAGGGAGGGGAGCACTTGGCAGCCACCTTTTCTTGTGTGTATTATATTATTTTATTCGTGCTTCTTTATTTGTTTATTGCCTCTTCCCAGCTATTGCGCACAGAACAGCACAAAACACAACACTTACGTTGTAGAGGTGGGAGGTTTGAAAGAAAAGGATTCCTTTAATTTGCTGAAGAAGTGGGGTGGAGGTGGTTGTTATCTTTGGTTTCTTTGTGTTTGACTGCTGGACATATCCTTGTATTTTTTCCTCCCATATTGCCTGGATAGCAGGTACAATTCCCATCCATGGTTCCATGGTGCATGTGCTGTTCTGTACCAGTCTATCTTTGAGACACCTGTTGACGCTAACCAATTAACCAAGCAGCCAACAAAAACTAATGTATTTTTTTTTTGATCGAATCGTATGCTTGGGCTGTTTATTCTTGCGATCAATGTAGATAATAGAAGATATCCGACAGTATCGCTCACGATCCCCGCCGCTCCCTTCAATCAAATCCGGCCCGTCTAATCGCTCCAAACCTTGCCTTTTTTCACTTGTCTCATTTATTATTATCGACCGACAAAAAAAAACCCCCAGTTCTCGCGCTACTACGCATACATATAAAAAAGGGCGGAGCTGACAAAACAAAAACGCCAGCTCTAGTGTTCAATGACAACAAGCAGAGGACTTCAAGCGGATATATCCAGTATACATCACACAGAGGAGGAAGAAGAAGAAGAAACAATAACAGCAGTGGGCGAAGGGTATCACGAATCCGCCGATCTCGTAAACAAGTTTCTCGACTACTACTCGACTACTACCACCACTACTACTACGATATCAGCAGATACCATCAAGGCCGCCGCAGTTACCGACACCCCACGGCCCAAAGAACTGTTTGCTTCGGCTACGCGCGCCACCTCGACCTCGACTGAGTCGACAGCCGTCTCAGTCTCGCAGCAGATGCGTCCGGGAAAAGGCACCACCGGTTCCAGTGGACAGTCGACGGACACGGAGGCAGCAGGCGGCAACAGCGGCAGCAGCAGCAGGTCCTCGGAGTCGTCGATGGGCGACTCTGCAGCAGCCGCCGCCCGTGTTCTAGCCGCATTGCAGGACCGTACCGGAATCGCAACAAGCAGTGGAGGTGGAGCTGGAGCCGGAGGCACTGCGTCTGCCTCGGCTGCGGAGGCGGGGCCCACGCTGTGGCAACCCATCCAGACGCCTGCTGCAAAGATCCAGAGCTCCACATCAACGCCCCGCCAGAACCATTCTGCGTTCGACGCAAGCGCCCGGGAGGGATCGGCACCGCTTCCCGGATCCTTTGATTCAAACATGCATCGCCGTCCAGATATGGGCTTCCTTGCCCTGCTGAACAGTGCGGCCGCATATGTTGCGGAATCGTCATCATCGGCAGCGGCAGCTGCCACCACCGCTACGGCTGCCACTGTCCCTCAGGAAAATAGTGCGCACAACTACCGTGGCTCTATTAGTCACGATGGTGGAAACCGCCAGCAAGGCGCAAGTGACAATATCAACGGCAGCAGCAGCAGTAGCGCCGCGTACTTGGAACACAGCGAGCTGCTTGCAGACAACTCGCTGACCTTGTCCGGGATCAACAATGGGTTTGTTGGGCATGTGGCTGGCGGCTCAAGGAATGGACAGACGTCGACTGCTACTGGCACCAACGCAACGGCAGGATTTGCTTCCGCCCACTATGATCCGTCACTATCCAACGCTGCAGCGTACCGCGATCTCGCCCAAGCGCTGCAGCATATTGCGGCAACGACTAGCGGAACCAACTCGGCATTGATGGCTTCGGGGATTGAGACACAGCAGCAGCAGCAGCACTTGTTTGGCTCTAACGCTGAGCATGCACCCAACCACATTGGCCACGGGCTTACGGCTTCTGCGATCCGCCAGGATGGCCTGTTGCCGCAAGCCAACCAGTTCTCCACGCACCCGCGCCACGGGACAGCGAAGAGCGGATCGGTTGCGACGCCGCTGGGATCCACGAGTGCGTCGAAGCGCAAGCGCAAGGACGGCAGCAGCAACAGCACTCCGATGCACACGCCGGCAAAACGCAAGACCAGCCACGCGTCGGACCATCAAGCCAACCTGTCTGTTTCTGCGAATAGTGCGGAAGTACGACGTGCGGCGCGTAAATGGTCAGAGGAGGAGACCGAGAACCTGCTGCAGGGATGCAGCAAGTACGGGGTTGGGGCGTGGAAGAAGATACTGGACGATCCGAGCTTCACATTCAACAGCCGGACCTCGGTGGACCTGAAAGACCGGTTCCGCACCATCCGTGCCCAGGAGTGCGCGCACAGTCCGCACCACAAAAGAAGCAACCGCAAGCACCACGCCAAGGAGCCCGATGTCGTGTGGCCGCTGCCGCCAAACTCTCAGCGTCTGCAGGGGTTGCACCGCGTGCAGCGCAAACCTACACGCAACTACACGAACGATGAGGACCGGCGGCTGCTGATTGGCGTGCTGCGGCATGCGAACCACTGGACCAAGATCGCCGCCGACCCTGATCTGCAGTTGTCGAACAGACCGGGTCAGTCGCTGCGCGACCGGCTGCGCAACGCGTTCCCCGAGGTGTTTGAGCTGTTCGGTTACGTGATTCCCAAGAAGGAGCGCGCCGACCGTGAGCGGTACACCGCGGCAACTACGCCTGGTCCGCAGACACCGCAGTCCAAAGGCTCCACGCCTAAGCGCAAGGCGCCGACTGGCAGCAAGCGGCTGGACGGCGATATTCCGGACCACATTCGCAGCAAGATCATAGGCATACTGCACGAGAGAAGCGACTCGCTTGATCCGCATCCGATTCCCGAGAATGACGCGGGCTCGGCCTACGATGTAGATGTAGATGCCGATGCCGATGGCATGGCGTCCCAGGATGAAGACACTGCAGCGGTGGCGGGCGACGATTCGGGCCTGAGCGCAATGCCCGTCGGCTCTGCAACGCCCACCCCGAGCAAGTCGCGCACACCAAAGCGACGGGCGACAGCCGCCAGCGTTGCGCGTGGCGTGAGCAAGGCTGGGAGTGCTGGTGGCAAGCGAGGGGTCCGCCGGGCGTCCATCTCGCTGGATGCGGCTGTTGCTTCCTCTTCGTCATCTGCTGATGGCGAGAGTGAAAGCAAAACAAAGAGAGCAGGCGGACGCAGAAAGAGCACGGCAGCGCAGAAGCGAGGCCGGGCACGGTCAAAGGCAGCGACGGTTGCCAACGAAGAGGACCGCGAGTCGTTGGCGGCGACATCGGGCGGAGGAGGCTCGGTGCTTGGCTCAGCAGCGTACGAGTACGAAGCAGGCACAGGGCCCGTGGGATATGCGACCACGGGTGCGCAGAACGACGGCGGGATCCATTCTGCGCCTGCGCACCACAGCACCCACGGCAACGGCGGTTTGCACATTGGTGGCTTTGGCGGGCTTTCCAGCTCCGAGCAGCGTCGATCAGGCACCATTTCGGCCGGCACGACGTATGCGGGAGCCCAGAACCACCGCAACTACTTGCTCGATTCGTTTGCGCCCTCAGTGTTTTCGCGATCCATTGGAGCAGGAGCAGCAGAGATCATGGCCACCGACCATCTTGACGCGCTGGCGCTGGAGGGACGAGTGGCCAGCGGGTACTCGACGCCCAACCAGTCGACCAGACGGCGACACTCTGTGCAGGCTGACATTAACGATGCAATGGCGGCGGCAGCGGCTATGGCAGCAGCTGGGATTGATCGCTCGGGCCTCTCGTCTACAATGGGCTTTTTCAGCGCCTCTGTAGCTGCTGCTGCAGCGGCGGCTGCTGCTGCTGCTGGGTTGGGCAGCTCGACCGCAGACGACGTATCTGGGAATGCTGACACCATGCATCTCGGCAGCACAGCGGCGGCTGCAGACACATTTAGAAGAATGACGGTGGATGGACAAATCAATCCAGACGCCTTTTTGTTTCCGCGGCTTCCAGACGACAATATGGCGGCTGCCGCTGCGGCTGCAGCAGCTGTGGCGGCCGATATGTCAGCGCAAAGCGGCTCGGAGATGGCTGCTGCTGCTGCTGCTGCTGCAGTGGCAACAGGGGCGCAGACTGGAGGAATGCCAGCAGCGTCGGGTAGCGCAATCTCTGTGGGGCCGCACAACAGTCTCAGCGTGTCCACCGACCTCGGCTTCAAGCTGTCGACCACGGCAGAAGCAGCATCGTCGACGGAGCCGCCGTTCTCGGCATCGGCTGCTGTCATAAGCGGAGTACTAGACGACAGTCGCAGCGACCTGCTTTCGGGCCACCACCGCAGCCAGCTGCGTTCGGCGCAGCGTCTGCTCCGCGCAAACGGCGTTGCCGACGACAACAGCATTGGGCTGAGCACTATGCCGACCGATGCCGACCGTGTTGTTGACTTTGAGACGCTGACGCAGTTTAGTCAGTGGTTTCCGAACCTTGCGCCGTCGACCCTCGGCTGGGGACTGGCTGACGGAGGAGCTGGCCACATTGGCAGCGAGTCGATTGATCCGAACATGCTGGATGCCGGCATTGGCACTTCGGCGGCGGCAATGATACCAGGCGGAGGCCACGCTGCAGACTACAGTGGAGCGGCCGGCGGAAGCGGTTTGACGCATGCTCGCCGGCGAAGCCAGTTCGACTGGTACGGCCTGACTCCCTCGCTGGCGGCGGCGCTTGATGCTGCCAACACTGCGGCTGCGGCGGCAGAACAGGCAACGGTGCCCGATGCAACCTCGCTTGCATCGCTCAATCCGTTTGGAATTGGTCACGGTCACACCCACAGCACCGCCGGCGCGTCGTACCGCCGGCCGTCGATGCCCATATTCCCGAGCTTTGCGTTTCCTCCGGGCGGCGACTTGCTTGGTCTACAGTCGACCGCGCCGCTGCACAGGAACGGAGTTAGCAGCAGCACTGGCGGCGACGCTGGCATCCGCGGCGGCATCGATGCGGACCAGAGCGCGGTGTACGGCGCGACGAGTCATGGCGAAAATGCCATCTCGGAGGCGGCGGCGGCGGCTGCTGCTGCGGCCGTTGCGGCTGCGCTGGGCGACCAGCAGCGCGCTTCGTCGGCCACTGGCGGTGCGCGCAGCCTGTCGCTGAGCACGGGCTCCGAGGCAGCAGCAGCTGGAGGCCACAAGCGCGCGGTGGCGCAGGCACCAACAGGCGCAGAAACAGAGGCAGCCACCGGAAGCGCCAGCGCAAACAATGGGCGGCGGCGGACAATGCATGTTCCACCGTCGCTGGTGGAGGGTGTGGCGACCGCGAACTTTGGCAGCAACATGCTGGGCCGTGCTCCCGAGCTCCCACAGCAGCAGCAGAGCAGCGGATTGGGCGGATCGACCCTCCGCGCTCTCAACCTGCACACGTCGCAGCAGTACTTGCTGGCGAGTGAGAGAATGAGACCCGGCACCGGCGGTCCGTATCCGCCGCGTCCGCACAGCGGGACGCTTCGGCCCGCGGACAGTACCAGATCAACGCGTGTGCGTCGTAGTCGGACTATCAGCAACCAGAACTGCGATACGTCGGGCGGCGGACGCCTGCGCGTAGGCGGTGGAGGGTCTGGTGCGATGCAGACGATGTTGCCTGTGGTTTCGGAGGCTGCGTCGGCGCAGCTGCTGCAGCTTCCGACGGCGACAACAGCGAAGGACGGACACCAGAGCCTGCAGCACCAGCAGCATCAACAGCAGATGGCATCCGTATTTGGATCGCTGGGGCTTGTTCCAACCGGTCTGGGCGCTGGCGCTGGAACTTCGCGGCACACGCGGACGCTCTCCGGCACGCATCTTCCGCAGGACGTGGTGGGTGCGCTGGCCGGCGAGTCGTCCGACTTCTTGTCTTCCTTCCGGCTGCACGACGAGCCACTGGAGCTGGGACCACCAGCGGCAGCCGCCCATCCTGCGTCCTCGCAGGGCCTCCAGCAGCCAGCGATGGGTGGCCGAAGCAGAGGAGGCGGGGCCGGCAGACCAGATGTTGATCTGGAAGCAATGACGACACTGAGTGCCGGGTGCGCGGGATCCATCGACTTCTCGTCGACGCTCAAGCCCTTTCTGTGGGCTGCCGCCGCTGCCGGGCTTGGCGACGACGGTCTGCACGGCTCATCTGCTGCTGCCGCTTCTGTTGCGGGCGAAACGCAGTCGCTTGTTGATCTGCGGCATGACGCCGATAACGCCATTGATCTGTACCGTCCGGCGTCGCTGACGCCTACCAGCGGACGCAGGTTCCTTAGCATGGCCGGCGGCTCTGGTGCTGCTGGTGACTCAACTCCCGCCGCCGGCACCGCCAACGCCGCTGCCGTCTCGCCTGTGGCGCCCCGTAGCGCTGCATCGACGCCTGGATGCCGCGAGGCCGTGGAGATCTGATCTGGTCTGATCCGATTGTATCTTTTCTTGAACCTAGCTAGCCCCTGTCTTTTGTTTTTCATATCCATTTTTGTGCTTTTTTCCTGCAATGGTTCCTCTCCATTCCCCCCAGTTCGTCTCGTGAACACGGCAATAAAATATATTAACACACAATGTTTAATGTTTAATCTTGCCTTCTTTTTCTTCACTAGGGAGGAGGGTTTGGTGTGTGACGTGGCGAAACAGCAGAGGAGAGGGGCAAAGACGCCTTTTCTCTCTTCCCGCCCCATAGCAAACCATGTTCTTAACTTTGTAGCTTTATTGTCCTGCGCTTTTTGCCGTGGTGACCTTTTAAAAGCTCTGCATTTTTTCTCCCACTTGTGAGCTTAAAGCAAAAACAATAAAGAAAAGAAAGAAAAATCTGCAGGAATGAGGGAGCAAGACAGGTAGAACAACACGATTAGAAAAAAGAAGTAATTTTGTTTGTGCTGGGTTTCTATTATTTGTTGTATGCTATCTATATTTCTTTTTCTGTTCCTCTTGCTTTTTTTTTCTTTGTTTTGTTTCAACAGCAGCTCTTATTCTTCAAAATTAAACACATTTCTTCTTCTTCTTCTTCTTCAGCTCTTTATCCATTTTTACTTGTTGGAAGACTTGGAGATAAACCCAACCTTATTACCACTTATTCAATCCGACCAACTCATTTTTTTTTTTTTTCAATTTTCAGCATCAGTGAGAAACAGAGGCCAACCAGAAGGGCAGGTTATAAAAGAAAGAATTATGGACCAGCTAAAGAACGTCAGTGAGCAAACGGAGGACGCGCTGGGCAAGCTGAACCGGCCACTCAAGCCGTACATCCCATGGGTAGCGCGCACACTGCTTGTATCGACGTTTATCGAGGACGCGGTGCGTATCGTGGTGCAGTGGCAGAACCAGCTGTATTTTCTCCAGGCGTATCGCGGGTTCCCTTGGGGAATCAGCCATTTCTTCCTGCTGGCCAACGTGCTCACCATGCTTGTGTGCTCGGGCCTGGCTATCAGTCGCCGCCAGACCGAGGTCGCTGTCGGCGGCCTCTTTGCCGTCATCGTGGTCCAGGGGTTCGCCTATGGTCTGATCTTTGACTTTAACTTTTTCGTCCGCAACCTCTCGGTCGTTGGCGGGCTGCTGATGCTGCTTGCCGAGGGGCTTGTTGCCAAGCGCAGGAACGTGTTTGCCGGATTGCCCAGCATGTCCGATGAGGATAGGTCCAAATACGTGCTTCTTGGCGGCCGCATCCTCCTTGTTCTGCTCTTTGTCTCGTTTGTCTTCTCCGGCTCCTTCACTGTCACGCGTCTGGTTGTCAGCATCATCGGCGGCCTGTCGTGTCTGATGGTTGCTGTAGGTTTCAAGGCAAAGTGGTCCGCCATTGTGCTTGTCACCATCCTCAGCGTCTTCAACCTCATGGTTAACAACTGGTGGTCCATCGATTTTAACCCCACGCACCGCGACTTTGTCAAGTACGACTTCTTCCAGACCCTCTCCATCATGGGCGGCTTCCTGCTGCTGGTCAACGTCGGGCCTGGCGGCTTCTCTGTTGACGAGAAGAAGAAGAACTTTTAGCACCAGTGCCATCGGTCGACACCAATCGGCAGTAGCCGTAGTAGCCCTTGTTTGTTGGCATTTGGCCTGCTATTTCATAGGCATAAACATAAATAACATTTTCCAAGGTTTCTCCACAGTTCGCATATCTTGTGAGCGCTTGAGCTGCCAATGTTTGATTTGAAAATGAAAATGAGAAAAGCAAGTTAATGTGAAATAAAGAGGAAAAGGTAAAAGCAACGAATAGTTGAACTGTTGCGTTGTAGCCTACATGTCCTCTACACGGCCTTTGCAAAGCCCACACGGTTCTTGCCCAGGTCGTAAACAGTGTAGAACTTGCGAAGGAAGACGTCACCAATGATCCAGATGGGGCCAAGGGGCGCCGGAACATCCATGCCCATGAAGCCAGAGATGCACTGACCCTGCACACTCAACACATAGTCCTCGGCATTCAGCAGATACTCTTTGCCGCCAAACTGCATGGAGAACGGTGGCAGCGAGGAAACCGTGCTGCAGTCAACCATGTACTGCCCAGCAAAGTTCTTCTTTGCGCCAATCCTCTTGTTAACAAGGTCAGCCAGCGTCGTAGGCAGAACGAGCAGCGAGCTTCCGGTGTCAATGGCCGCACCAACGTTGTCCATCTGGATCTCGTCATCGCCAAACCGCACCTTCTCCAGATCCACCTCCCAGTATCCCTTGCGGCGCACATTGGCCCACTGCAGCTTGCCTTCGAACTTGTCCTCGTTGTAGCCGCCCAGCACCATCTCGCCGTCGGTATCTCCCTTGTTGGTGTCCGACAGGTAGAACGAAAACATCGGCTTGTCAACCAAGCCCTTGTTGACTAGCTGATAGAACGGCGGCACCACGTGCTGCACCGAAATCGTATCGTATCCAAGACCCAGGATGCCATCGAATCTGCCAAACGCAAACGTCAGTCCAGGCTCCTTGGTTGCCTCCGCAAAGTCCTGCCCTTTGATTTCCAGGTCCCCAATGCGGACGGTGTCCTGGCTAAGGTAGCCCTCCAGCGACCCCGACCCGTAGTGGATGGCAAAGTCCGTGCCGTTGGGCTTGTAAGTGGAGCTCTGCGAGTGGTCGTACTTGGTATGGAAGTAGCACGCAATCGACGAGCACTCAGCCGACGGCACCCACAGGTTCGACGACCCCGTGTCAAACACCACCTTGAATGTCTGCGCAGGCGTACCAACCTCTATTTCACCGTAGTACTGCGCATTCATAAAGTTTGAGATGGGCACGCCAAAGCTGGCTGTTCCGTCGTTGTTCAGCGGCACTATCTGGTTCTGCAGCCCATCGAGCTGGTCAATCGTGCTTGCTCCAAAGTACTTTTGTGCAATGTACCCACCGGTGTTCGCATAGCGCTGCATCGTGGCCTCGGGGGTCTCGGTTATCTTCTTCAGCGATATGGTGTGTGCTCCAGCCAACGCCTGCTGGGCGCTTGCCGCCAAAAGTCCCAATGTTGCGATGCTAATAAATGTCTTCATTGTTTCTTGTATCAGCAACGGATTCGGAGCTAGTCAGAATGATGAGGAGAGAAAGAGTATGCTATAAGGAAAATACAGGAAACCAAAAATAAGGTAAGGAAATAAGTGTTTGCGTGTAATAGGAGAAAGAGGTTATAAAAAAAAGGACAGTATATGCTAAAAAGGAATAACCAAACAATATAAAAAAGGTGCCTAGCTTGTAATAATGTTTGAAAAAGAGAGGGGGAAATAAGCAAAGTATAATAAATGCTGTTAAAGTGCAGAGGGAAAGAAGAGAAAATACGAAATATGAATTGATGAGGTCTAGGTCGTTTTCGGTTGCTGCCAAGAATGCTCAAAAAGAGGGAGAAAGAAAAATCGCACATGGATCCCGCAGCCCTTTTTCTTTCTGGTTTTCTCCGCTTGGAAAGGATTGTGATTGCGTTCCATTTCGGTTCCTTTCTGTGCCTTCTTTTCCAAACCACATCGTTAAACCCTCGTCCTTTTTTCCTTTCCAAATACGCGAGGGTTTATCCAACACCTAATACAGCCAGCTCTAATTCTTTCTGGGAGAAATGGAAAAAGAACTTTGTAAAACGTCATCACTTTCCCTTAAAACCACTGAAAACCGAGAACACAGAATCTGTAAAAAATACTATTGTTCACTGTACGGCGTCACATACAGCATGAGATGGCGCCGTAAAAAGGGGGATTAAAAATGCATTGCTTTTCGTCACGAGCCATTCCCACCAACTACATGTTAAACGCTTCGTCCATGCTAAGCTTACGGCCTGACGCGACAAACGGCATCATCACGATATCCTTTGACGAGTTCTGCAGCGAGCCCAGCAGTTCGCCAAACGTCACCCGTCCCTTGGAGCGATGTATGGTATCCATGGCCGTCATCCAGTATGTGCTCAGCATGGTGCTTGGCGTCTGGGCCATGTAGTTCTTGCATCTTGGGTCCGCGTAGCTGCGGTCCCAGCCAAACACAATGATGTCACCTGACAACTGTCTGATGCGGTCCATGTCGCTGGCTGTCTGGTCTGCCTTGTTGCTGCTACCCATCACCAGCGCTTGCTGTTGCTGTTGTTGCTGTTGCATGAGCGATGTCTCAAACCTCTGCGACAGATCTCCAAAGCTGCCGGTCGTTAGCGGTGCATTGCCTAGCTTCATTTCCGCCTCAAACAGATTGTTTCCTGCAATTGCACTGGTCAGCACGGCGCGTCCATTGCTGTGGACGTACTTGTACGGCACTCCCAGAACAGTGTCATTGGCAATGCAGTTGAAAATTGCAGTGAGACGCGTGGACTGCGGAAGACTGCGAACCAGGTGCTTGTGCAAGTACGTTGAGCTGATGGCACCATGCTGCTCAAAGTCGCAAGGCAGGATAAGGTCCTCGCGCAGTCGTCTAATGCTTGACAGCGCCTCCGTGTGATCTTCAGCCAGCTGAATTGGCAACCGCCCAAACCCGCAGTAGTAGAAGAAGACCGAATCGTTGGGCTGGAGCCCGTGCATCATGCGTTTGATATGCGTAGTTATCGTATGATGCGTTGGATGGTTCCGCGAATCCGCCTGGTCGTCACTCAGCAGAATCACGTTCCGTTCCTTGTACCCGTATCTGCTGATAAGCACCGTCTTCAGCGTGTGTGCTCCGTTGATGTTCGATGTCTGCGAATAGCTCTCGTTGTAGTAGTTGATACCAATTATCAGCGCATACTTTGTGCCGCTTAGATTCGACTGTGGTACAGGAATCTGGTGCCTGTATGCCTGGAACGACGTGGCACTGATGTTGTTCCACAGCGGATATGCTATGTTATCGCCTGCTTGTGCAAATGTCAGCGATGCATTGTTCTGGTGCTGCTGGTTCATTGCACCTGGAATGCTGCTATGCATAGCCGCCAGCTGCTGTTGGATTTTGTTGCTAGCAACAAGACCACCACCACTGCCGCCCCCAGGCGCTGCTGCTGCTGCGGATCCCACCAGCGTACTATGGCTGCCGAGACCTCCCAGTCCACCTGTGCCCGAATATGTGCTGCCAATATGTGGCAACGGCTGCATTGATTGTGACTGTAATGGAACGACTGACTGTGACAGCAGCGTGGCCTGCGATGCGTGGAACTGTTGCGATGGGATGCTCAGTGACGAAGCTGCTGCCAACACTCCTGCGGGTGTGTAGGCTGCGGTTGCAGATCTTGGAGGAGGAGGCGGAGGCGGAGGCGGTGGCGAGAGATGATGAGATAGGTCCCCGCCTGCTCCAACGGAAAGGGCTCCCATTGAGCTGACCAGCGAGCCCATTGTCGTCGCTCCCTGCTGACGACCACCAGGTGACGTATGGAATGACTCTCTGTTGTGTGCGCCATACGCATTGGAATGATAACCCGAACTCGAATCGTGGCGAACAACACTGTGGGAGGCAGAAGCAACAGCAGCAGAATTAATGCCAGGAGCTGATGGAATCCCTCCTTGTACAGCACCAGTGGGAAGAGCTCCATCGCCGGTTCTTAGTTGTGGTTTGGGTCCGTCCGCCATACCGCCGCTGCCAGCCAATGTCTGCGCAATGGCAGGGGGCTCTGATGAGCTAAGCACGGCCGAAATGGGCGTATGCCCAAATGACTGCCTGCGCTCAGTGTAGCCGTTCCGGGAATCTGCGCGTGCACTCAGCACGGGTCGTAGTCCAGGCAGCACGCCGTGCATCGGGTCATTGGCATTCGCGCTTGTCACACGGAGTGACTGGTGCCGCTGTATCTGTGTCTGCGCTTGCGACAGCGGTTGCGGTGGTGGTGTCTGGTATCTGTTGATCGGCGACTGGTTTATCGGAGACTGGGTCATAGATGACTGGCGGTGGTACTGGCCTAGAGGCGACTGTGACTTTGGCAGATACTGCGCCTGCTGCTGCTGCTGCTGCTGCTGCTGCTGTGTGCCATAGTTCCCTGGTGCTGGCGATAGACTAAGAGGCGATGGGCCTGATGGTGGAGGAATGGTGGGATTCGGATACTGGTGTCCCGATAAAGGAGGCCCAGCTGGTGGTGATATTGGCGGGGACTGGTACGGGTTTTCTGCCCCTGTTCCTGTCGCTGGGCCTAAATAGCTGGACTGTTGTTGACGATTTACTGACGGTGTTTGCTGCTGCTCCTGCTGGCGTTGTTGTTGTTGCTGGTAGCTCTGAACGCCAGGCGGCACAGAGTCTAGTCTATAGTTATTAGGACCATTCTGTGGGTACGCACCATGGCTGAAAGACTGCCGTATCGGTGGAGGTGGCAAATGCTGCTCCTGCTGGCGTTGTTGTTGCGACTGTGGTGGAGATATACTGTAGCTATCGTTTTGAGGCGGTGGCGACTGATACGCAGCCTGGCTTTGGGGATACTGGCTTTGTTGGTAGTGCTGCTGCTGGGCATTGGAAAAGGTACCGCTACCAGGCACTGGTCCAGATGTTGGAGGTGCGCTGTGGTGATGATGGTGGTGGTGGTTGTATGGATGAGCTGGAGCCCGATACGCAAATGCTGGGTCAGCATAGCTTTCCGGTGGCGGTGGGGAAGAAGCGTGGTGCTGATGGTAGCTTGTGGGTGGCGAGACGTATTGTTGCTGGTTCTGGTGGTGGTGGTTCTGGTGTTGCTCCTGCTGCTGCTGCTGTGAGCGCAACTGCGATGTCGGTGGGACGGTTGCAGCATGATGCAGGGGATGTGGATGGGGAGCACCACTATATGCGTTGGCGGCAGGGTGCTGAGATGTCGTCACATGCGCCGTTGCTGCTTGGGGCGGGGAAGAAGCATAAGAATGGGCATGAGAGTGAGAATGAGAATGAGAAACATTCAATGATAGCTGTGGTGGTGGTGGTGGTGGGAGATGCGGCGGTGGAGGCGGCAGCAACGGCATCGGGTTCTGGTAATGGGATTCGCTAGGATACCCACCATAGTTTCCCTGCGAAGGAGGGTACTGCTGCTGGTTCTGCCGATATTGCTGTGTTAATGGCGCCGACTGTGTGTTCTGAGAGACAGGCGGTGGAGAAGGAGATATTGGTTGAGATGGTGGCGGCTGCTGTTGAGTGTGTGGTGGAGGTCTGTTGCTGTAATACTGTTGTTGTTGCTGCTGGTTCTGTTGCTGCTGCTGCTGCTTGTACCTTTGTGTTGGCTGCTGTCCATGTAATCCAGAAAAGTCACCCGAGTACGTCATTGGCATGGCTGTGTCTTGTGCATGATAGGGCGGGTGATATGACGGGTCATTTCCATATGAATATCCTTTATTTGCCGAGGCATCTTGAGTTGGTTGTTGCTGCTGCTGTTGCTGGTAATGCTGTTGAGATGCAGACGGCGGCGGCGGTGGTGGTGGCGACAGCGTCTGTTGCTGGCCTTGCTGAAAGTTCATCTGTGCACCCGACATGTACGACATTTGCACACACAACCAACAGATCAACAGATGCTACAGATCAATATGCACAGTATATAATAGATAATCTCTTGAAAGAAGCGAGACTTTGTCCAACAGAGATTAAGGATGGAAGAAAAGACCACCGGAAGCTTGTTCTGTATCTACGTCGCTAGCCTGAACAATAAAAGTGGTTGAAGAAAGAAAACCGGGGGATGTTTCTATATCAGACAAATAAAGAGGCTTCTAATCCCTTGTAGAAAGATAATATCGTCTTCTTGATGTAAAAGAGAAATCCTCCAAGAAATGGACAACGTCTTTACCACAAAAAGAAATGAAAAAAGGCGGATGTAGAAAGCCCAGAATAGAAAAAAATTGGATATGTCCAAGTGAGAAAAAAGGAAGCGCAAACGATGACAATTTGTTTCAAGAAGTGTAGAGAATCCCAAAGAAAAAAAAGGAAAAAAGGGAGAGAAAAGACTAGCAAAAGATTTAGTCTTTTCTGTTCTTTTTTAAAAATGGAAATGGAAATTCATGCGAATATCGAAGAGAAGAAGAGAGCGACGTACGTCAACTCGCATCTGCATGCACCCACGCTCGACGGAGCCTGAAACAAAGCGCCAAGATCGTACGTGGCTGTGAAAACTCAGTGGTGCCGACTTTCAAGGACATGGGAGAGAAGAACAGAATGGGATTTTCTTGCAAGGACTTTCAATCGTCCGAGTGACACAGTGTTTCGTTCTTTTGTCGTTGACAAGTGCCAGAAAAGAAAAAGAAACAATATCAACAGAAGCAGCAACTATTCTTTGTCGTCGCCTCTTCTCTGTCTCTTCAGATGGCAGACGAGAGAGCAGAAGACAGAATTAGACTTGAATTCTGACTGCAATGGCTGACACCGCACAACTGCACATGCAGAAGACCCGACATCCGCGAAGATATCCTTTTTTCTTTTTCTCTATTGCTCTGTTAACACACCGCAGATGTGCAGCAAGCAGAGCTGTCATGTAGGAAACAAACCGATGTGCATCAGTACATGTCAGATGTCTATGCTTTATTCCCACTTTTCCCATCTCGTAATTGTTTCTCGTTGTCCATATCTCGCTTCAACACCACATGTGGATCCAATGTGGTTTTCTTTCTGACAAAGTCGAAAAAATAGTGAATGGAAAGTGACATTCAACACAGATCTAGCAAACATTGTGCTGGTCAACCAATTTTTGGCGAGTTTAGATTAAAAACTGCAGCAGCAGCAGCCAAACCTTTCAGGAAACCAACGTTCTGAAAAAGACACTTACATATTAAATGCTTGCCAGCATGATTGTGCCACTAATCGAAACATGTAGTTTGCGATGAAGAGAAATAGAAATGTCCACAACGTTGACTGTGTTTGGTGTGCGAACTTTCAACAACCAACATCTGTAGAAAAGCAACCATTTCTTGGCCACATGCTTTGTTACAAGGAAATGTCTTGACTGTTCAGATTATTTTCTGACTAACTTTTTTCTGGGGAAAAGTAATAAAACATTTGGGGGTTTTCCACTCTGAAAGGTTTACAAAGACAAACCAAAAATGAAAAGAACCTAAAAGCCAAGCCATGCAAACCAGATTTTTCATTTCATTTCTTTTGCCAAAGTTGCTTTATTGTGCTCCTTTCTTATCATATTTGCAATTTTTTCCTTGTTATTATTTTTTTTTTTCATTTTATTCTATTTTGTTGTCATCAGGGAAATAAATAGGCTATAATAAACAAAAACAATCGCATTTGTGGAGACCACGCAGAAATGAACTATCTGGCGGCAGCAACGAGCACCTCAAAGAAACCAGCGGGGAACAAGGGAGGTGGACTGGCGTCATCGTCATCGTCTGTTGCTGCTGCTCCACCACCACCAAAAAATGCAGCAGATGCAACCAAGATGAAGGCGAATTCCCTGGCAAATCGAACTGCTCCCGCAAACACCACAGGCTCTGGCAGCAACGGCGATGGGAAAAACACAGCTGGATCCGGCCCCACACAACCGCCGCCGCTTTCGTATGCTGCGAAAGCCGCGGCAGCTAAAAAGCCATTGGCCGCGACTGGCCAGAGCACGACCAGCGGTGGTCAAAATGGAACGGCAGCACCAGCAGCAGCACCAGCAACACCATCAGCACCAGCGGCAATTAGAAAGCGAAGCCCCACACAGTCTAGTGTCCCGGCAGAAACACTGCCTCTGTCCTCGCTGGTAAACACAAAGATCTGTATCAAGTTAGTTGATGGCAAGGAGATCGAGGGCACGTTGTTTACCTACGACGTTTACAGCGGTGTGGTTGCCCTGGTATCTCCTGGAAGCGGAGCAGATGCCTTGGAGTTGCAGGCGGTTACTGGAGGCGTCTCCAGCACGGGCGGAGTGCGACAGCAGCAGGCGCAAGTGAATCTGGTCAAGGCGGCCAACATAGTCGATATCCAGGTTATTGGCAACGAATCGGGGATGGAGCAACAGGGCGAGGAAGCCGATGGATTTAAGATTCCAGAGATCCAAAAGGTGCCAACTAGCACGATCGAGGCGCGGAAACGAAAGGGACTCATGCAGGCGCAGGAGCGTGCGTCGCGTATCGGCGTGGGTGTCAGCGACAAGGGGCAGGCAATCTTTGATGCACTCTCAAAGACGCTTCCTTGCCGGTGGCACCAGGGCAAGATCGTGGTTCTGGATGAGGTTTCCATCGAGCCGCCTTATGACGTCGACAATTGCCGCGAGCTTACCGAGGGCTCGTTTTCACTGCAGAGAGTAAAGAAGGTTCTTCAGGGAGAGCTGGGTCGTCTGGAGCGATCCGGCAATGGGTCTCCCTCCTCTGTTGCCACCAAATAGCCTAGACACACATATAAGATCTACTTTTGGGTGTGCTTCCAGCAATTGTGCTTCCTGTCGTGCCTATTCTTTCTATCTCTCTTGTTTGCTCGATCTTTCTTTTGACAATGTCCTATAACTGTTATTATTAACTATTCTGCCCTTCCTCCTTCTCTGGCCATATCACCACCTTGTTGGCTCTTGCCATCTTTTTGATTTGTGTGTAGCATTGCATCTAACATTCCGCTCTTCTTTTTTATCTTCCCAAGAACTGGCAAAAGTGAATAAAATGAAAAGCTAGAAAGATTTATCTAATAGACAAGCAGGCGTGAACCATGCCTTTTTTACTATTTGCCAGCATCGTCAGACGCTGTATCTGGCTGATCCGTGCTGTCAGATCCACGGATCTTTTGCAGTTTAGCAACAGTGTCGGCAACATCAACCCGATGCCAGAGAAGAAACTCGTTGTTTACATGAACAACAGGAACATCGTGCTTGTATTCCTCAAACCACGCTTCGTTGCCTGGGCTTCGGATGTCCACTTCTTTGACAACGAAGGGGACTTGCTGCCGCACCTTTTCAAGCGCATCCTTTGCGTGGACGCACAGCTGGCACTGGTTGTGTGTAAACATGGTCAGGGTGAGCCGCTGGACTCCCTTTCTTGCCGCCATTGCTTTGGTAAAAAAAATGCTTTGAAATAGTTTTTGCAATACAAGGATTATATGATCAGAAAACCAAAGAAGATATAAAAGATTAGCCAAAAGAAAAAAAATGCTCACTGCAATTTCTACACAATCCTTTTTTATCTTTGTTTCTGTAAAACGCTTGTCTTTATTCTTTTTTATTTCAAAGGATTTGTGTTTGAAAATTCATTTTGCTTTATCCTAAATGTTTCTGCGTTCGATATCGACAAATGCATCTTCATGCTTGGCCATCAGACGCACTCTACATTCCAGCACAGTCTGGTCCGCGGCAGAGCCAAAGAATGTAGAATCCAGCAGCCCGGAAAAACCTCAGACACAGGCCCAGAAGACAGAACAGCAGCAACAGAAACAACAGCAACCAGATCTATCGGCCCCAAAGGAAACCACCCAGGAGGAAAAGATTGAGTATATTGGCAACACGCGGTTCCCGCGGCCACGCATAAAGCCAAGGAAAACCATCACACCTGGCCAAGCGATCGGACAGAGCCAGCCAGCCGAGGATATCAGAAGGATTTCGATCAAGGAGAAGGCGGAACAGACTTGGCGCAACATCCTGAGTCCCGAGAAGAACCTGGAGAACAGAGCAAAGATTATTGGCGAAATCGGCGAGTCCTACTTCCAAAACATCCTGGATCTCCGCAAAAACGGAGCCAAACTTTTCACAGCACCCAGCCATCTTATCCCCGCCAACAAGGCAAAGTTCCTGCCCAACATCGAGGGCAAGACGCTTTCCGGGAAGGATGTCGATGTTGCGGCGTTGTGTCGAGGCAAAACAACCCTCCTGACCATTGAGTTTGTAAAGTTTGCTGAGAAGCACACGATGAGCTACATCAATGTTTTCGAAAAGGCCTTCACCGAAGGAAACAAGGCGCAGGTGATCCAGGTCAATGTTGAGGAGAACTACGCAAAGGGCCTTGTGCTGCGGTTGTCTCTTCCATATGTCCGACGCGGCATCCCAAAGCATCGACACGACGGCTATGTTGTGCACTATGGTGCTGTTGACTCTATCAAGAAAATGCTTGGCATTGCCAACCCCCTCATCGGATATGCCTTTCTGGTGGACAGCAAGACCCGCGTTCGGTGGTACGCAAACGGCGAGGCAGCAAGCGAGGAAAGCGAAACAATGGTTGATCTCGCTAGACAGCTTCTGCAAAAACGCTAGTTAACATTCAAAATTCTGGAGATCCTTATAAACTCTGGTAAATAAAAGCAAACCCTAAAGTCCTGGACGCGTTGGCAATATTACCAGACCCCCCGGATTCTGCTTTACTTGTCTTGGGAGGTTTTGCCCTTGTATATCAAGGCGTCGGGAGAGCGGGAACGGAATAGCCGCGGGTCAGAGTTCTCATGTTTACTTCCAAGCCTGGCCATCAAACGGCTTAAAAAGGGCGGCGGATACTCTGGAAAGAACTTGTAGGACAGAAACACGCTATCCCTTCCATGCTCCTTCACCAGGGCTTTCAGTCTGCTGTTTCGTTCTTCGTTCCAGCGAGGCGCACTCTGGGTCTTTGGACACAGCCCATAGAACCAAATTTGCGAGACAAGTGGAGCGGCTCTGGTGGTCCCAACTGCTTTTGCCACATGCTCAGCTACCCTTTCCCATGACTTCTCGCCATATATCCGTACTGCCTCCTTGATCGCTTCCTTCTCCTCAGGCAGAATAGAAACAGGCTGCTTGCGCGACCAGTTGTTTCGATCAACAGCACCATCGATCTCGTTCTTTTTCTTCATTTGAGACAGCACCCAGTGCCTATGCTTGACTGCCTTTAATGTTCTGCCATCCATGTACTTTGCCACTTTATTCCAATCTACTGCCGCAGTGTTTGACAGGCGAGATCTTTGGACAGCATCAAGCAACAAGCCGCACTCCTGTTCTGTCCATATCCTCCTAGTCTTCGCACTATTAGCTGCAGTAGTTTTTCTCACTGTGCCCGGCCCATCCTTTTGTTCTTTGTATTCCTCTGGCTTGATCCTAAATGCCCGACTTTCAAACTCTGGAAGTACATTTGATTGTGGAAGCTGCTTGGTCTTGTTTTTTACATCGCTTACCGTGCCATCTTTCTCAAGTACGCCTTGTGAAAGAGTGTCTGCTAGTCTGGATAGATGATCAAAATATTTCTTCTCATCTATTCCGTCATTGCCATTTGATGTTGTTTTGGAGTAATAATGCCGATTGCATGTATGAGGCTGAATATTCAATGCGCAAACGCTCCTGGACAGCAGCCTTAATTTCGTAATCATCCAAAAAAGTGAATAGAGCAATATAACCCTGTTAAGCAGATAATGGAAATAACGACTTTATAGAAAAGATAAAGACAAGCCAATTGATTCCGTCTAAACAAGATTAAAAAGGAGGGGCAAATGTTGAACAGTGACCATTTCAGTGACGCAAATAGGGATATTAGGGGTTTTACAGGGAGGATGATCCAGGAACAACTAGTTCTTCTAATGACCTAGCCATTTAAGCTTTTCGTCCTCAAACGTCGAGTAGCAGCGGAACTCGTTTGATAAGCCTCCGCGGTGAGCCGGGTTGAAGCCAGTGATGCGCGCACCCACAAGCTCCTTTGCAACGTCCTCCATCACAGCACCAGTGTTGATCATGATCTTTGCATCGTCAGCAGCGAGGAACCGCACTGTTTCAATGGTCTGCGACAAGCACTCCTTGTTCAAGAACGGCGGGTCTGCAACAAAAAACTTGAACTTGCCTTTCAGCTCGCTGGCACGGGCAAAATCAAGGGGCTTGTTAAAGTTGTAGAGCACGTACTGGTCCTTGAACACATCGAACCGCTGATCAAACTCAAAGATAAAGGCGTTCGATCTCTCAGGTGCCATGTTGCGGAACGCCACATACGCTGTTGGTGAACTGATAAACGCAATGTAGTCGTCGTCGCTGCTGGTGTTCTCCAACGCCCTAGCGGCCAGAAAATCCGCAGTCGTGTCGTCGTACCAGAACTGACTCAGCTGCCAGTCCTCCTGAAAATAGTCCATCGTGATTTTCTTCCTCTCATTAAACATCTCCTCTGCGTTCTCTTGTAGCTTTGCAAACTGATCGTCCAGTTCCTGCTTCTCTTGGAGAAAAGACTGGAGCGCCGCCAGAGTGTCCGCAGAGAGCGAAGGCGTATCAGAGTCCATTGAAATTGTTTTCTATTGTCGTGTAGAAGCAATTACTCTGCCAGCCTCACGAGTAAGAGAAAAATGCTTTCTTGATAGAAAAATGAAACTGTAAAATGCTACATAAGCGGGTTATCTATTTGGTAGAAATTGGTAGTGAGAAAAGGAAAGGCTCATAATTCCTCACCCAAACCGTGTGCAATAGTTTGTGTTGCAAGTATAGATTGGAAAAAAAGGAAAAAAACCAGAAAAACATCGCGCATGATTTGATTAACTTCAATGTATCTGATCTCAATCAGCTCTTTTTCCAAGCCTGCACAATGTTATATTTTAAAATGGCATATAAAACTCTACGTATCAGCCTAAAGTGTGCGCTTTTCTATAGTTTTTCATAATTAATTCTTTAAAATCTTTCTCTATTCTTTCTTCTGTCATTGGTTGCTGTTTTCTAAAATAATTATCTTCTTCTTTATTCCCCTGTCTTTTTCACTTCTTGGAATTATTTTACCAACATGGTCGACTACTTTCTCAACTAACTTTGACATTATTGCTTTAATAGATAATAGTTGTATGTCAATTTGTATCTTGCAAAAAATGTAATAAAGAAATACTTACTGAAGAACATTGAACAAACAAATTAAAATATAAGAAATACTACAGGAAAATGTTGCCGTTTTATACTCCGCTCATTTTGCCATTTTTTGCTATCCACCAGCACTAATTTAATGAATATGACTATATTATATAATTGTGGTCATGTATATTGAATCCTCATCTCTTTATTATTAATTTTCATTTATTCCTAATTGGTCCCTTTTCATTTCCAACCCTTTTTTGTTAATTTTCTTTTACATATAGTACTGTGCTGGTAATTTTATATTATAAAGTCGTGCTCATACATATTAAATTAATTTTCATTAGAACTACAGAAGTAATCTAATTTAAGACACAATGTTTAAAATTGCACTTAACACCTGAATATCAAATGTGGAATTAAGGGTACATCTGATAGATAAAAAAGAGTCTTCTACTGTGGTGTCTGTGCCTTTGAAAGCATAAGGCTGGAGACAATTACTGCTTAATTACAGCGTATTACAAGATTAGTGTGTCTGAGTTTCTGGTTTTCCCTGTGGTGTTTCTAATGTTAACAGGAGCTACTTATCAGAGTTTACCACTATACGAGTAATGTATTTACAGACATTGAATAACAAAATTTAAGGCTTATAGCCATATATTTTGGTAACTGAGCATTTAGTATTAAAAGGAGTGTATAGATAGCGTAATTTTTCTACCTTAATAATAAGTTATTAAGCTAACATAATGGATGTTGTACAAAAAGAAACAACATAGCAGTGCGAATACGCTAATTCCGGATAAACCTAATCCAGTGAATGTTTACAACGGTGTATCTAGTAACAAAAGTAGGCCTTACGTTTAAAGATATATGCCAAAGCTGACAATTGAAATCCAAATGTAAAAACAAGTAAATCAAATGATAGCTTGCAAAAAAGCCAACTGGAGCAATAATTCATGTGAACACATGCCTTTATGTATTCTGTGATCTCAGGAACAACAAGAACAATGTTTGCGCACGTAATCAGCAGAGACAGATGACAGGCTGTAGACAGGAGACAACCCAAACACCGTTGAAAATTGGTTGCACATAACACAGGTGTCCTTGGGACACAGAGTACAATCATAATTCATGGGAATATATGATATTGTGCGATAAACAATTCTCACAAAACACAGTTACAAAGCCCTTGATATGGATGCCAAACACGGGCAACGGGAATAATTAAATAAAAACTGAAAAAGAAGAGGCGGTGGGCATGTATGCTTGTGGATGATGACAAGCAGACATTGGCATCAAGAAGCCGCAGTTAATTCTTCAGTTTTGTCTCGATTTCCTTTTTTGTAAGTTAGAAATATGTTTGTTTAGCAGATGCAGAAGCAGACGCAGTCATCAGCAAGAATCCTATTTCTGCCACAGCACTGCAAATTACAAAGCATAAGGGGTTTCTTCTCCTTTCTCCTGCATTTATCTTTTCTTTCGTTGCCATCATCTTTTTATTGGATTTTGATTTTTGATTTGTCTGTATATTCCAGCAGCCCGAATAATCTGCATTCATTTTAGAGCATCCTTGTAATGAAAAGAAAGTGAAAATAATTTGGCATTGGAATTATTGACATGTGGTCTCTAATGCGGAATGAAGAAAAAAGAAAACGAAGAAAAAAGCAGCAACAAATGCAGGAATCGACCATGCATTGTTCTTCACCTCCTCACCAGACACAAGAGATGGATTAAAGAGAAAGAAAGAAAAAACTTGAATTTCTGAAAATAGCCCCGCTCTGGGTGAAGATAGGCAAGACCTACACATTTGTGCTTCTTTGAATGTGTAGATACGACAGCACTCATTTATCCCACCATCACTTGGGTTTCTTTTTCTATTCTCCCAAGGGGATTGTGACACTTGCTTCTAACCATTGCAGTCTGTGGGCTCTGTCGAGTACATTATTTTTATGCCAGTTCATTGTTCCCCTCTTTTCACCATCTCATTCTCATGCCCAACCTTTCCTTCTTTGTTTTTCTATTGCACATTGCCCATTTGCTTGTTTCATCCCGAAACAACACATAGACCAGTGTTTATCTATGCTAGCAAAAGCAAAGAAAAAAAAAACAAAAAACGGGGATGGCATATGATGTGTCTGTTCCTCTCTTTAGCGTTCACGGGTCATACTAGAAGCAGATGAACTTGCAACAAGATGCAGCAGGAAATAAACAGCAATTGAATAACATGGATGATTCCTTTCTGACTGACATTACATTTGAGCACAAGGCAAAAAAAAAAGAGAAGAACGAGAGAAAAAAAGGGGGGAGAAGAGAACAAGCGTAGGCAATTACCGCATGTATTGTATTGGCTGCACAACAGAATGAAATGATGTGAGCACAAGATCAAGGTATAAATGACAAAGAAGCGACAGCGAGTGCGGGGGGTATGTGTGGCACACCCCTCTTTTACCCTCCACGTATTTGATAAGTCTCTAATACAACTTTTGTATTTGAATCCTAGCGCCACAGAAATAAAAAAAGCTAGAGAAAACAAAAACAGAAACACATGCTCACAATTCTTATTGCCTCTATTCTGCCATTAGCCTAGCTTGCGGTTGTCTTCAATTGAGGATGCAAAAAGCAATGCCTGTCCAGATTTTGACATGCCACCTGTTCGTCAGCAATGGAATAGCTTAAGAATTTTTTTACAGCTTGTTCTATAAAGGCTATGATGTGTCCAACTACATGAAACGGTGAAAAATAATAGATTGCGTGATTATCAGCTTTTGTATTTTCTGTGGACCCCTGATACCTATAAATAGTTGCTATTTCCCTCCCGTTTGTCACTTTTTATTTCTGCAAACCTTCATTCCCTCATCAACAACAATTCAATACCAACTCTTTACCTTCTTTCATATTTCTTTACACAAGAACACATTATTGTTACTGTTATCGTTGTTATTATTTTATTCTGCCTTGCTCGTCATTCCAGCAGCCGTGACGTGATCCACTACTATATTTGCAAAAAGGAAACGCTCCTCCACCAGAATTATTGTACTCTGTACGCCGCATTACCGCCTGTACTCCCAATCTTCATTGTTCAAACTCTATAACTATGTGCAGCCAAGAATCAGCCAAGAGCCTTTCTGCTCCATGCCTCCACAGGGAGGACTTCTTCTGCAGGATCTGCGGATTCAATGCTCTTTCCGAGTTCCACTTGCAACTACACATTGAGACATACCATGGCGACATAGAATACGTATAGATCTGTCTTTCTGCGGACAATACCTATTCTAATCTTCTTTACTCAACATATACGCAATGGTTGGCTTTTAGCTCTATCCTGACGCTTGTAGCAATGTAGTTTAGCCAAGACATCTTATATATCTATATATCTACCTGAATTATACTTTTTATATGTATAACCCCCCTTTTCATAATTATTCAAGCTCTAAACCACAATATAAGATGTAGTTTATATATTCTTTATTATTTGCCAGTAGTTAATTCTTGCATCTTGTCAGCAGCATCAAAAAAGTAAATATTGCTGACCAAATGAATGAGGGTTTCATGCAGTTAATTCCAAAAATATGATAAGAAATTGCTCTGGTAAAACATCATGTAGTTTTGTAAAGTGTAACAACTAATAACATGGATATTTCCGGACTCTCTTTTTTTGTTTTTTTTCTCTGACAAAAAACATGAAAAACAAACAAACACAACATCTGCTCATCAGACACCAATGCAGTGCATGTCACCTGATTAGCTTGTGGAATTAATACTTCAATGATACTGAATATAAAGAAGCGGTGTGAGCAATCAGTGTTTACCCTGAATTGAATGTTGACAGAAAAGAATGCTACAATAAACAGAAACAAAAAAGTCTTGCTTACATGTTCATTTTCACACGTAGGTCATCCAGACAAGCCGATCGGTCAGCAGTGAATATGCATGCGCTGAATAAGAACACAATAATGAAAGTGTGCATTAATGTTTTCCTTTAGCAGAATGAGACTGTAAAAAAACCAAGAAAGAGAGCGCACATACAAACACATGGTTGCTACCTTTGGACAAATTCATCTAAACACAGTGCATCCACTGGAACCCGAGGAGCCATGGGCCAACCGAAATTGCGACAATGACGACTGCGGTTTGTATCTGGTTGTGCACTACTTGCTCAAGTCCTATCCACGTGTCTAGTGCTAGCTATAAAAAAGAGGGGGAAAAAGGTTTGCTTGCCAGATGAAAATGCAATGCTAGCAAGAAAGGGCACCACACACTGCTGCTTTTTCATTTGTCGTCGCATCTTTGCTGCAAGATAGAGGGCAGTGACATTGTCTCGTAGCAAACGGGCATAATAAAACAAGGATATAAAAATATTGCAATACTGGAAAAAATGCATGATATCAGTAGTGTTCAGTGTTGTGAGGTGCTGGCGTCATCACCCAGCGGCCAGAATAATTCCTATTTTTATGTTCACGCACATCTATGTTTCAGCAGCCCGCGGTGGTTGTGGATTTGCATCGCTGGATTCAGAATCTCGCTGTCACTCACTGTAACAATATATCCTTCCATTGAGAAGGAGCATCCAATTCATGTTTGTATTTGTGCGAAAAAGGATATATTATTTTACAATTCTTATTTTAGTTTTCACAATGTCGGTATTTTCAGTGAAAAAAAGACATGTGGGCATCGTCGCCCTCTGATTTCCCCATTTTATCATGCTGTGCAGTTCCAAGAGAAATTACAGCATCATCCATTTTCTTTTTCATTGAACGGTGTTTTTGGCGTTGTCCGCATTTATCGTTATCAGTTGGAAGCGAACTACCAGAACATTTGAAGAAAAAGAAAAAAGGACCGAGGTGAAGGATAAAAGGAAATGCTGGCTTACAGGCAAATGCAGGCCATCACGTGTAGATCCCATGGGATTATTGCGTGTACACGCACAGGCTATTTCTGGTTAGCTCAGACACGAGTGGATCATAAATAGAGGACAGGGCTTGCATTTTTTTTTGCTCCGTTAGGTCTCAGCAATTGTGCAAAAGTATCGTGTTCGTTTTTTCTTATCAGCCAGCATCCAGGAACACGAAGAATTGCATTCGGAGGAGGGAGAGGGCGTTGGTTTCTGACTATATTACTTAACAGAGGGTTTTTTACTTTATGTTCGTTTCGGATTGTCTGGATATATTGTTTCACCAAGGCTAAAAAAACAAAGCACAGGATAAAAAGAAACAGCCTCGAGGAAGGAGGAGACGACAGAGGAGATGCAGTTTTACGAGCGGGCAGCAGATATACTGCGGCGGCTGGAGCAGCGCCAAGGATCAATCAAAACCATGACGATTGGGAACCAGCACTTGAAACCGGAGGAAAAGCGCAAGATGTATGCGCTTATATGCGAGACGCTGAAGAACGCTTCGGCACTAACCACAGTCGTCCAGCGTAGCAGGGTGGCGGAGGCGGAAGGGATTGAGCTGCGGTTGGCACTGGTTCTTGTCCATGATCTATTACTCACAAAGGTCGGGCTACAACGCCAGGGCGCAAACCAAAGTCTTAACCAGCGGATTCGCAAGCACAAGGCAAAGCTGGCAGCAGCGCTGGCGGCGCTTAAAGAGGAGCTGGGCGCTCAGAGTAATGGCGATCTGGTTCCTGTTGAGCTGCGTGACAGTGGATCGACGTTCCGCCATGTGCGCGTGAATCTGCTTGCAGCTACAGTCGATGGCGTGGTAAAGCAATTCCAGGACGAGGGATACGAGCTTGTTGATTCCAGGCAGATGGAACGCAGTATGGCTCACCAGATTCTTGCGCCAAAGTCGCGCAAATTTATGCGTGATCCAGACCTACACGATCTCCTGGTGCTTCCGTCTGGAACCGACCTCCATGCGCATCCGCTGTATGTTGGCGGATCAATAATATTGCAGGACAAGGCATCGTGTATGCCAGCACATGTGGTGCGACCGGCGGCTGGATCAGTAGCACTCGATGCCTGTGCGGCACCGGGCAACAAGACAAGCCATATGGCCAGTCTGATGGGAAACAGCGGCAGGATTTTTGCCTTTGACATGGACAAACGGCGGCTGGACACGCTGGTCAAGCTGACCAATGCTGCAAAGTGCGAGATCATCACTGCCAAGTGCACCAGCTTCCTCGATGTTAATCCGCTTGATCCGCAGTACGCCTGCGTCGAGTATGCGCTTCTCGATCCGTCGTGCTCGGGATCTGGAATCGTCAATCGTCTCGACGCCCTGGTTGACACATACATAGCCACTGTTGGCAACCAGGGCGCAAGCAATGGCAGAAATTCTGCAGGAGGTGGACAGGAGGCGCGGCTGAAGAGCCTGGCTGACTTTCAAGTATCGATTATCCTGCACGCAATGCGGTTTCCAAATGTCAAGCGCCTATCGTATTCGACATGTTCGATACACGCAGAGGAGAACGAGGCGGTAGTGGCGCGAATTCTTCAGAGCCAGGACGAGTTCGGATTGGCACCAGCTGGTGACGTGATTCCAACATGGCCGCGGCGCGGTCTAGAAACCGCTGCTGGGCTTACCAAAGACCAGGCGGCGTGTCTTGTGCGTACGTTGCCGGAGGACGGAACAAACGGGTTTTTTGTGGCAGGCTTTGTGCGTCAGAAGCCAGCAGACATTGAAAAGACCAAGCAGCAGCTGGGCGCTATGCTGGCCACCACTGCTTCCTCTGAAACTGCCAACAAGGCGACAAAGAACGGCATTAAGGGCAAGAAGAGACGCGGGGATGCGGTGGCAACAAAAGCTGCTGCCACCAGCACTCAGCCGCCAAACAAAAGCGCCGAACACGAAACGGCGGCCACGGACAATCGTCAGCAGACAGTTCCATTGCCGAGCAAGAAGAAGCGGTCTTGTGGCCCAAAGGGGTACAGAAAACGAGCCAAGGTCTCGGTGACACAACAGTAGCCAGAATGAGCAGAGAGGAAGTAAGGGTGGCCAGAGTTTGATTATCGTAGCATTAAAAGTCTTTACTGCAAATTAAATAAAATAAAAGCGCGCGTGTTTTTAAAGTGTGAACGCCATGCGACGACAGCTGCTTTTTTCCCCTCTTTTTTCTCTCGTTCAACTTTGTGCATAAGAACAGCAGATGCCAAGATTACTGATAAAAAAAAGTCGGTTGTCCTTTCCCAGTTTCGGGTTTTCTGGTCTTGTTTTCCAGCACATTATTTTGTTCTTTAATCTTTCATTTTCTTTTTTTTGTTGTTTCTTATTTGGGTGCTTTCCCCCACTTTTGGCTGGTTGTCTTTATTATCGTCTAGTTCCGACACACAGCTTGCACAGTCAGTCAGTCAGTCAGAAGCAAAGTGTGCTGGGCCTGGTGTTCATTCGTTGAAGAGGCTTCTAAATGTCTTTCAAATTCAACTGGGATGGTTTTCCGTCCGAATTGAACGAGGAGGCACTGGACATGCTGACGCAGGCGTTAAACAAGGGCGGCAGCAAACCGCCCAACCTTGTTGGGCCTATAATTGCAAAGGAGCTCGATTTGGGCAGCACACCCCCACAGCTGGACATTCTAGAGATAAGCGAGCTTGAAGAGGACAGGTTCCGGGCCATGTTCCGCATGAAATACGAGGGCGATGGGTTTCTTGTTTTGCAGACCAAAGTCCAGGCTAACCCCCTGCGACTGCCTTCAAGCGAACTGCCGTCGATGCCCAACGCCGGTGTTGTTGCTGCTGCCCAGCCGCTTGTGGTTCCCATGCTTCTGCGCATATCCGGCCTGAAACTGCACGGAATAATCGTGCTTGCCGTATCCAAGCAGGACGGAATCACGCTTGTTTTCAGAAGCGATCCGCTTGTCTCGGTCGAGGTCCATTCGACCTTTGATTCTGTTCCGTCTGTGCGCAGTATGCTCCAGCGCGAAATTGAGGCCACGCTGAGATCGTTGTTCCAGGAAGACCTGCCCGTCATTGTTCACGAGATGAGTGTCAATGAGCTTCGTCGTGCGCGTGAGCTCAAGGAAAAGCAGCGGCGGGAGCAGATTGAGAAGCAGCAGCGGCGGATCCGTAAGAACCATGCGCAAACCGACAGCATAGCTGGCGACATGTGGTCTGTAAGTAGGAATGGACGCACTGCAAGGTCGGACTCTGGGGCAGCGTCAGTAGACTCGTTGCCACTATCGGTGTCACAACACCTGATGACCACCCAGCTCCATCGCAGGCTGATGGAACTATCCAAGGAAGAGCAGATTCGCGGCCATCAGACACAACAAGGCAGGGGCCCGGGCCGTGCCAGTCAAGGGCATAGTATCCAGGACACAACTGATCTCATGGGAATGTACTCGTCCGCAAACTCCATGGCTAACTCGGCACACGGCGAGAATCCTGACGATGTAGGGTTATTTACTGATATGGATACCGTTATATCGGGCCCGCGTTCAAACATAGAATGGGCACAGACACCGCCAGAATTCGACACTACCTCCCTGGCTGCTCACTCGGAGTTTAGCTACAACGGGCGTGGAGCCGCCCACGCTGACTACTTTCTTCCACAGCCGCCGCCACTTACTCTGAGCAGCAACCATAGAAGCACCACTTTTGATGAGAACCGCATGAGCGGAGACCCAGAATCCCTGGAACAGTTCCTCAGTGACGACTGGGGACGTATGCAGCAGTCAGCAGAGCTTGAGGCATATATCCGACGGCGTCAAGAAGAAGAGCGTGTGCTTCACGAGCAGCAGAACGGGGTTATCCTGCGATCCACAGGCAACGGGGTTGCGGCACGGCTTGCCTCGCTGATGAGTATGGGCCAGACATTGTCGCCCTATACCCGGCGGTTCGAGCACACGACCATGCGGTCGGATGTGGGGCCTCGATTGAGCCAGACTCCGTACCGTGGCGCGCCATTGGCGGCGTCGTCGCGGTATATTGGAATGAACGGAACACAGTTGGAAGCAGGTGCTCCGCTGGTATCGCCTGAGAGTCCAACTGCCAGCCACAATCCTCGCAACTTTTCGTTTAGCTCCAGCATGCTTCCAAATACAGTCCAATCGGCCTCTGGATCTAATACTGCAGCAGCGGCAACAATGGGTGCGGGTGGGTCGGGCCAGGCGTTCTCGTCAACCACACCTCCTCTGAGCAGCGGAGTTCACTCGCCATTCTCGCGCAATCGCAAACTCCGGCGCAAAGTACATCGCATCAACGGATTCAGTCTTGGGAGCGACACAACCAAGGACCATGCGTCTTCATCAAACATCAACAACGGCAGCAACAACGGCAACGGCAGCATCATAGAGAAGTGAGCACGGTTTTGTCTCTCTTTCTTTTCCCCCTGGACTGCCTGTCACTTTAAGCCCTCTGTATTATAATAGAAAACGTTACCACCATTGATTTGGCTCTACTATAGAACAGTAGTTGGAAACACGGAACTGTAATTACTCTTTTCGTTACATGCATGAACCGGCGCAGATTATCAGCTTCTACCCTGTGGAATCATCAAGCGATCTCCTTCTTCCCCAACAGACGCCATAAGTAACAACAACAAAAAACAAACAACATCATCTGTCCACCCAAACAGGATTTTAAACGATTAGTATTGCAATTTCTACTGTTGTCCAGGATAACAGCCCTTCTCCTCCCTCTCCAGCTTTCAAGCAACAGGATATTAGCGATGGGTTCTGACAACTGACACCCAAACAATGCAGAGAACCAAATGCTCTCCTGCATGCACATGTTCGCATTCTTTATAATCAATATCGATTGTTTCTCCAAACCCAAGAAAAAACACAATTACCTCCAATTACTAATATATCTTTCATTTCTTGTGTTACGCTTTCATCAACTGAAACCCCTTTGTTATAGAATTAATTTTTCTTTTGTTCTCCCCCTCCCTCAAAATGGCTGGTATCGACGATATTGAGCCATTTGTTTTGTGCAGAATCCTTACAATGGCACTAGGACAACCAGCCAAGGATATGGAGGAATGGAAAGCCCAGCTCCCATTTCTATGGGTGTGCCAGAAATGGTACAAACTACTCCACCACCATGTGTATTCCGTAGGTTTTGTCAACATTTACTCGCCAAGCGATACTGTGTATATGCGCGTGGACGGGCGCTATGTGCGCAAGGAGACCAATAACTGGCGCAAACGCCCGGATGATGCCATCATCTACTGGACTAACCTGGAGATAATCACTGGTCGCGATGAGTATAATTGCGACAGCGTGTCGACTTTGAATGTACGTATATCCCCGGGCACCAATCTCCGTCGGTTCGGAACTATTTTCAAAGACCTGTTGACACTCGGGGTCGGGTACTGGCTGAGCCTGACATCGCTGAGCCTCCATATCCTTGGAAGCGTTGAACCGGTGCTTGTTGGCTCTGTTGGGTTGGCGGGGCTCGATGGGCTTTCAAACGACATTTCTGAGCATATTCGGTCCTTTAAGCAACAGGTACCAAACATTAAATGGCTGTCCATAGAGTGCAGCTTGGACAAAGTGCTACTATCGGCACTCCCGTGTTTCATTGAGGAGTATGTGCCCCAACTGGAGTATCTGCATTGCCCGCTTCCGTTGAAAAAGGCCCCGTATCTATATTCCACAGAGCTCACACACATCTCGTTGCGTATAGACAAATGTGCGCTCGATTCCTTTCGCATCTACGCAAAGCCACTCCGGCATCTGGAACTCCACAACATACCAGACTCATTTTCATGGATGACGTTTCGTGATATCTTTACGCCGGGGTACATTGAGTTCACCAACCTCCATACTCTGGAACTATGGTTTCTTGAACAAACAGAGAGTGCGAAACAACTGTCCATCAAGCATGCGCAGAAGGAAAGGCCATATGGATCCCACATGCTTCGGTTTCCAAAACTAAGTAAGCTGGTGTTCAAGTACTGTCCCGTCGACTGCGACGTGCTGTTTTCAGACACGATGCCCACCGAGTTAAAGCACTTGTGCGTATCCGGCAACACCGACAACATTGTTGCAGCTAGCAGACTCCAGCTTCTTAAGGTAGACAAGTTGGAGATTTATGTGCTTGAAGACCGCCCACTGGGCAGAGAATTCTACAATTCGGCACACTATTATTTTGGAATAATAAGAATTGGCGATATTCGCAAACTTGTTCTTCGACTATCGATTGACGTTGGACGCACAGCAACATGGGTGAACATCACGCGTATAACACTGATGCTTCTAACGTTTGACAAGTTGCTGGAGCTAATTGCGAATCTGTACAACCTTTTGGATCTTGAGATATACCGGATTGGATTTGATGATACGGCCTCGTCGATTATAGAGCGTGGAATAGAGGAAGAGGAGCGAGGAGTGGTGCAGGAACTGGACTCTAGGATCCAGACGCTTCGGGCGTATCTTACGGAACCAGAGAAATCGTTTGCGCTTTTTGCATGCATTAACCACCTGTTGCTACGGATTCCAACAATAACGGTATTGTGGCGATTGATGGATCCGCGGTTCATGGATATTGAAAGGGAGCTGTGTGAAAAGTATCCGCGTATCACGATCTGCGAAGAGGAATTCTGAAATATCCTCCCACCCCATCCTTGCGTTGGCGTTGGCGTTGGCGAAGAAAAAAACGTGAGGATAAGGCCACGACATATCAATGTTTTCAAAGCAGATGATGTTGTGTGGAGGGAGTTTCTTTTCATTATTTTTTTTTTTTTTCAAAAAAAATTTGATTTATTATCAATCGGGTATGCTGAGTCTACATCCAGAGCCCCAGCTTTTTGCCGATTGGAATCATACTAATAAACAAAAGGTTTATGAAAAGGAGACGCAGTGATGGCAGTTTGGACCGCCTGCGTTGAAAATGTGTTCTCGGAAAGACTGTAAAGCAACGTTTTGAAAAGAAGATAGAGCAATGGTCAACTTGTCTGGTTGACTGGCTCCGCCTGGTTCAAACTGAAACCAGGAGGTGTCGACATTGAGCCAACCTTCCTGAAAAGTGTTGCTTGAGTGGCTATGCGCAGCATAGAAATCGTGAATAATACGTTCCAATACTGTCTTCCTCCAGCGTGCAAACATTGCTTGAGGCGTATTATTGCTATTGTTGAAAAATCAGAAAATAGATTGATGTTCGTCAACCAGATCAATCAGATCAACAGCCGCTAATTTTTTGTTTTTTTGTCTGATTCATATTTAGCGGTTAATGCTAAGCGAAAAAGAACAAATTATTTATTTACGGATCAGTCCTTTTCCTTAAACTTTTTTTTTTTCTTCCTCTTCATCTTTTGCTTGTTTGTCCATATGGCCCTTACTTGTTGTCCCCTTCTTACCAGCACTAGCGCAGAGAATAGTACATACAACATAATATAGCACTTGCAACAGACAGACGGATAGAAAAAGAAAGCGAGAAAAAGAATGATCTCGGCGTTTGCATGGGTGCGCAAGGGCGTTGCGGCAGAACGGCCAACAACATACGAGATGACAGAAGACGAGTACGCACGACTGCAGAGTGTGGCAAAGGAGGAGATCAGTCTGGCAAAGAAGGAGATTAAGGCAAAGGCCAAGATAGACGAGGAGATACTGAACGACCCGGCGCTCAAGGAATTTGACCTTGAGCACTACGACACCGACGAGGGCGAGGAAGATGAAGAAAACGAGGATGAGGATGAGAATGGTCAGAAGGGGGAGAGCGGCAGGGGAAGAAGCACTAACCTGTTCAGCAACGTCAGAGGATTGGCGTACTACGAGGACAACCAGGAGGACCCAGACATCACGGGTGGCGACGGCGCAGATCTGGAGGACGAGGAGGAGGCGGAGGAAACGCGGATCCTCGGGTCAGACAACTTGCTTCTGGTAGCAAAGACCGAGGACGATGTCAGCAACATCGAGGTGTGTGTGCTGGAGGGCGCGGAGGACAACATGTTTGTACATCACGACTTTATGCTGTCGTCGTTTCCGCTGGCAGTCGAGTGGCTGGACTTCCGCGTGGGCCGCAAGGCCGGACAGGAAGGAGGCGGCAACTACGTGGCGGTGGCGACGTTTGAGCCACAGATCGAGATCTGGGATCTGGACACGATGGAGGCCATGTACCCGGATCTGGTGCTGGGAGCCGCCGGTGGCAGCGACAAGAAGACGCAGCGCAAGGCCCGTGGCAAGAAGACGCACAGCGACTTCCACACGGACGCAGTGATGGGGCTCTCGTGGAACAGGATGGCGCGCAACCTGCTGGCCAGCTCGTCGGCAGACACCACCGTCAAGCTGTGGGATCTGGCGGCGGCAAAGAGCGTGCAGTCGTACAACCACCACAGCGACAAGGTGCAGACGGTGCGGTGGAATCCGGCCGAGGCGTCGGTGATGCTGACCGGCGGATACGACAAGCGCGTGGCAGCCTTGGACTCGCGCGCACCGGGCGCCGTCAGCTGGTGGAGCGTCGATGCTGATGTCGAAAGCGTCATGTGGGACGCCCACAGCGCTGGCTGCTTCTTTGTGGCCACCGAGGCCGGAACAGTCAGGTACTTTGATATCCGCAGCGAAACGCCCGTCTACACGCTTGCTGCGCACGATGAGGCCGTCTCGGCCATGGACCAGCATCCAACCATGTCCGGCATCCTCGTCACGGGCTCCGCCGACGAGTCCGTCAAGGTCTGGGATGTGCGCAATGCCAAGCCATCGATGGTTGTCAGCCGCAACCTCGATGTCGGCAACGTCTTTGCCCTGGCCTTCTGTCCCGACGAGCCGACGCTGGTGGCAGTTGGCGGTTCGACCGGCGAGCCGCGCCTCTGGGACATCTCGTCCAACGCCGACGTGCGCCAGGTGTTTGGCGCTGCGCTGGGAACATCCGCTGCGCCAAAGCGGACGCTGATCGGGCTGCAGAACGACGATGAAGACGACGATGACGAGGGCAACAGAAGGGCCGTCATCTCAGAGATGTTTTACTCTGGCAAGAAAACAAGGAAAGCGCCCGGTGCTGCTGCTGCTGGTGGCAAAGGCGGCGACAGCGACAGCGACGATGCGTCCATGGCATCCGACAGCGACAACTGACAGCAAAACAAATATTTTCTATTTTAATGTAAGGCCAAGGGCTGCCAACAACTATCGTTTCTGGAAGAAAAAGAAGAGTGAGCATAAAACAAGATAGGTATAGATCCACTACTGAATGAGTGATCAAAATAAAAGAGGAAGTGCCAACCGGGCAATGGGACATTCTTCTTACTTGCCGAGCCGTTTCTTCAGCGAGCGCATCTCCTTGCGCAGCTTCCTGTGCTTGTGCTTGTTCATCTTGGTCTTGCGCTTCCGCCGCACACTAGTCATCTGGTACGCCGGGGCGGCGCCATCGTTGATGGCATCCACGGGATCAAGCATATCGTTCTGCATCCAGCGCGCCTGGTACCAGGGTGCCTCGCGCCGCGCCTGGCGTCGCATGCTGCCGCCGGCCGCAGAGGACTGCGACATGCTGGCATGGTGCGTGCTCTCGATAATCGCGTCAAAGAACTCCTCAACAAAGTCGCCGATTTCCTCCTCGCTGCCGGTGCCGCCCAGGTTCAGTGAGCTGAACCCGTCGCTGAACGTATCGAGTCCAAGCAGCGGCTCCGTCAACGGACCCAGACGCATTGCCTCGGGGATCATGGCGTCCGGTGTGGCCACCTGCATGTACACCGACGACGGGGCCGCGTATATCTGCCTCAGTTTGGCGTGTGGAATGTTGGCCTCGCTTGGCGTCTGGCCCTTGCACAGCGCTAGCTCCGAAAGTGTTTTGAACGACGGCCTCCTAACTGCTGCAGTCGCTGTTGCTGATGCTATTGTGGTGGCGGTGGTGTTGTTCGTATCCATGGTTGATGCCGATGCCATGTCTGCTCCGTCCACCACCACCTGCCGGTGCCGCGCAAACAGATCTGCCATCATGAACTCGGTGCGCGCAATCGTGAACTTTGGCACCCTGGTCCTCAAGCTGGACGCACCAGCCTGCGGTGCTGCCACCACATCCTCCTCTTCCTGCTGTCCAGCCTGCTTCTTCTTCTCCTTCTCCTGGTTCTGTTGCTGCTGCTGCTGCTGCTGCTGCTGCTGCTGTTGTTGCTGGCGAGCAGTGGCGGATCCCGTGGCCTGCGGCGCCCTCTTCCCTGAAATCGAGTAGCACCGCACCGTGATCGCCCGCGAGTTCCTCCCGTTCTCTGCGGAGGCCGACGAAAACGCACGCTTTCCAAACGCTGAGCTAAACAGGCGTCCTGCCGCCGAGTTCACGCTCGAGTACATATCGGAAAATATAACCTCCTCAGCGTGCTAGACAGAGAATGAAAATAGAAAAGAATCTAAAATACCTTGTCCGATTTGCTTCTCTAACAATAATTATCTTCAACAATATAAAATAATGTTCGATTTAAAGTTTGTGCGGAATTGAAACACAAAAAACACAACAACAAAGCTTTTTTTTAGCTTTTGCTTATCGTATTTATAGCGTTCAACAAACAGATGCTGACTCTTACTTTTCACTTGTTGCACAAATCGGTTTTCTTCGTTGTTAGCATCACATGATTTGATTGAATGCGAGCCGAGTCGCACCTACCACATCCACTTTTTTCTTACATTGGCTTGCCCTCTTTGTATAGAAAAAAGTTTTCAGACGAAGAACCGTTAAATTCTTAGAGAGGAAAAGGGGATTAAAGTGAGTAAAGTCCCCTCTGCTGTGCAATTTACAAAACTGTGGGAGGGAGTTGAGTTGGGTTTCCCATTTGCATAAAGTAAAAGTAGTCCTGTTCTCTTTCCTTTTCTCTCTCTCTCCAATTTCTTTATACATTGTGAGCTTCACTCTTCATCTCATCCTTTGTCTTTTCTTCTTCAATCGAAGCAAGCTCTTTTTTATTCTATTCTTCTGCATTTGCTATCGGCAGAGACCTCCTTCCAACAAATCAGCAAAGGATTCTTCCCAGTGGGCCACAGCAACAGAAAAAGAAAAAGGAAAGGAAAAAAGAGAAAAATGTCAGCGCTTAATCTCAATCTGCCCACGCTGTCGAGCAGTCTTGTCAAATCGGGCACCACCACCACAGCGACCACGACGGCCCAGCAGTGCTACATCCACCCGGTGGTTCTGTTTTCCATCCTTGACCATTACCTGCGTCGCAATGACAATCAGGTGAGAGTGATAGGTACGCTTTTGGGCGTCCGTAGCGACGATGGACGAGTCACCGAGATCCGCAACTGCTTCTCGGTGCTCCATTTTGAAACGGACGACGAGGTGGAGATGGATATCGACTACCACCGTCTAATGACCACGCTGCATAAGCGCGCCAGCTCCCGCGAGCAAGTCATCGGGTGGTACGCAACGGGAAAGGCGCTGAGCAAGCATGCAGCGGTTATCCAGGACTTTTATTCGCACGAGGCTGCGCCGTTTAATGCTGTTCACCTTGTGGTTGACACCGATATGACCAACGGCCAGCTTGGCATCCAGTGTCTCCAGGGCTCGCCCGTAGGCACCGATTCCTCCTCCAAGAACTGTCTGTTCCTCCCGCTTCCCTACGAGCTCCAGTATCCGGACGCAGAGCTCACTGCTCTCCAGGCAGCTACCGATAGCGCCGAATCACCCGAAGGCCTTGCTCTCCTGATCTCCGATATGGAGCAGCTCGAAAAGTCAATCGACGAGCTCCGCAACATGCTCCAGCGCGTCACCGATTACGTCCATCGCGTCTGTGCTGGAGAGGCCAAGCCCAACAATGTTGTTGGAAAGTACCTGACCGACATGCTGGCCTATGTCCCAAAGGTCGATACCGACCAGTTTGCTGGCCTTTTCCAGACCCATCTCCAGGACATCTTGATGGTGGCCTATCTCAACAACCTTGCCCGCGCCCAGCTCAACATTGCCGACCGGCTCCAGCGCATCGTCTAGGATCTCTATCCAGCCTTCTGCGTCATTTCCTCCCACTTTTTGAAGCTGTCTCCTGTGCTTTAATACACTCAAAATTAAACAAACATATGAAATGCCTTAAACCTCAACCTGCAGAATTGCACTAATGTTGTGTGTGTCAAATATCTTGTGGTATTTAATAAAAAGGAATAAGAGAAAGAGAAAAAGTGGTGCAGGAAACATAAAAAAGGAGACACGATGCTCCATAGCCTCTACTTTGCTTTCCACCTCAGGCAAAGTACTGCAGCGACGTCTTCTTCTTGGCCTGGACCTCCTGAATGCCCTCCATAAAGTCCTCGTGCGACAGCTGGGTGGCACCTCTTCTCAGCGCAATCATTCCAGCCTCAACGCAGATGGCCTTGCACTGGGCGCCATTGAACTCATCGCACGATCTAGCGAGCTCCTCAAAGTTGACATTCTTCGACACGTTCATTTTTCTCGCGTGGATGCTGATGATACGTGCGCGCGCCTCCTCGTTAGGCAGCGGGAACTCGATCTTGCGATCCAGACGACCGGAGCGCAGCAATGCAGGGTCAAGGATATCAATCCGATTAGTTGCCGCAATCACCTTGATTCTGTCATCGCTACCGAAGCCATCGAGCTGGTTCAGAAGCTCAAGCATCGTCCGCTGCACCTCACGGTCACCGCTCTTCTCGCTATCAAAGCGCTTTGTGCCCACCGCGTCCAGCTCATCGATGAAAATGATTGTCGGCGCTTTCTCCTTGGCAAGCGCAAACGCGTCGCGCACCATCTTTGACCCATCGCCAATAAACATCTGCACAAGTTGCGGGCCGGCCAGCTTAAGAAACGTCGACTGCGTCTGTGCGGCGCATGCACGTGCAAGAAGCGTTTTGCCAGTTCCCGGAGGCCCATACATCAGCACGCCCTTGGGCGGTTTGATTCCCAGTTTCTTGAACCGCTCGGCATGCGTCATCGGAAGCACGATAGCCTCCACCAGTTCCTCAACCTGCTTGTCCAGTCCGCCAATATCGCTGTACGTCTCGGTGGGCTTCTCCTCCACCTCCATCACCTTGACCCTCGAGTCGTACTCTGCCGGCAGCTTCTCCAGGATAAGGAAACTGTCCTTGTGCACTCCAATCAGGTCCCCAGCAGTCAGCTCGTTTGTTGGCACAAGCCCAATGATTGGAAGGAATATAGTTTGCCGCATCGACGTTCTAATCACCGCGCACTTGCCCTTGCGCTGCGAATCCAAATCAACGTTAGCCCCGTCCTCCTCTTCCTCGCCCTCGGGGTCAATGTCAAGAATCTCCACCACATTTGACACCAAGTAGGGAAGCTGCTTGTTGATGTTGATTTTATCTGTATTGTCCTTAATCTTTGCCATCATCATGTTCTGTTCATGCGAAAGACGGTGGTAGTCGCTCTTCAGAACGCGTGTCTCGTTCTCAATTAGTCGTGCTCGGCTGTTGATTTCCTCCGTCCCTAGACGCTTGATTTCCGCATCCACATCGTTGAAGTCATCTGCTGCTGCTGCCGCTGCTGCCTGTTCTAGTGAAGTCATTTTGGGATTATTGTTTTCTTGCGCCTGTCCACTTTACTTTTAAATAAGAAATATAAAACCCCAACTATCAAACTAACTTTAAAGGTGAAATTTGCTATGAAAAGGAAATGAAAAATAAAGATTGCAATGGAAAAACGTAAGCAACATAAAAAAGAAGGAAATGGGCCACGTAACGATCGAGTCATTAGAATTAAACGACAACGAGCCGAGCCAATGAGCCGATGCGTTTGATCGAGTGAGAAAACCACCCTAATTGCTTAGCAAAATGACAAAGCGACGCTTACAATTCGCTGTCATTGTCTGGCAAAGCACGGTTAAGAACATCTTGTACCCGTTATCTTTTCCATGAATGGTTTTCCAATAATATCAGACGAGCTGATTGAAGTGCCTTTTGGCAGCTCTTTTACATAGCAATACTTGCGGCAACAAATACATCTGACGCCAGTATTCATTGAAACAAGATACGCCTGCTTTTTCTCGTCATACTCTATAACGTCAAACCCATATTGTGATCCGGGCTTTAATTTCAATTCCTTTTCACGCTCTTCGCTGTCGCTCTCTTGTGGTTCAGAATCATTGTCTGAGCTATCACTAGAATTGGACACACTATAACTTTTAAGGAGCGAAAAAGACGCACGCTCTGGATTTAAATCACCATTTTGTTTATATTCGGCTTGATATCTCAGCTCAGCACTCTCATACAGCTTTTTGATAAGCGCATCCTTAAACACAAGTGTAGTTGAATCAATGTCATTGCCAAAAATAAAAGAATATGCTCTCTTTGAGTTAATATTTGGACACAGCTGTTTGAAAACGCGGCAAACTCGGATATTTGCTTGTTCGCCTCCTCCGCGTTAATTTCCTGGGAACATGGACAAACAACAATGCAGATATCCATCATATACGCCGTTGGAAATGTGAACAAACTAAAGGGCTCATCTTTTAGGGATTCGAGCGCATAGCCAAGAAGCACGCTATTGAGCTCAATTTCTAGTTTGACTTGCTTGACTAGACCATAGTTGCTAGGCACATATGCGTCGACGCATTCCCTTCCAACAGTATATCTACAATTAAAGCATCCTTCTCTCCACTGCTGCTGTATCTCTATTCTGTTGCACATTGCCTTCATAAACGCAGCCCTCCACGCTTTGTTAACCTGCAGCACCTGCTTAACGTTCGCACCATCCTGTCTTAGATTGCGAATGATATTTCCAGTAATTACTGGAGGCAGTTTGCCAACCAGGTCCGAAATGGTTGACATTTTTAAAAAAAAAAAGCCAAATAGTATAATATATCTGAATAAGAAGAAAATAGGCTAGTTAAAAAACTGAGAAAAAAAAGGGAAAGAAAAAAGAGAAAATGCTTCCCAAACCTTCATGCACATTTCTTGTCAGCCGTCTTGGCGATGAATACAGTTAAAGTCACATTCCAACATGTATCGCCTGATGACATATCAGACTTACATGTGGATTTTGTGTGCTAAACATGCTCGTTTCTTCTATCCTTTTATGTGGAAAATAGCACATTATCTTTTGGAAGCTTTAAGCTTAATATATATATATATATATATAAAGCAGGGCTAGTAGTTGCATCAAGTGCTTCATTTTTATAAAGACTCTTTGGCGGATATTCAGTGTGTCAACAGTCTCCAGAAGAACAAAGAGTTGGAATAACCGCTTTCTTTGTTTTTTGTAAAACAATGTAAAAAGAAACATCATTGCCAGACAATTCCGCTGCGGTTAACTACCGCAGCACACATATACTGTAAGGGTCGGAACGTTATTTTTCGGTAAACGCTTTCTAATTACATTTAAGCTTCAAAGACTAAAAAGAAAAACACCACTAAAAAAGATCCGCCTTTCTCTATCATCTGTGTGAAATAATAACACAAAAATTTTATTGTTGGTATGCTTTGTTATAAATAACTGCCAAGAAGAATCTATCTTCATTATTTCCAAATGTTTCTAGCTACATTAACATTATTATACACTCTTAAGTTTTTAAATTATTATCATGCATCTACATTCAGGGCTAATAAAAGGTTTTATTCTTGCTGCATCGAGCTGCGTAGCTACAAGTGGCTTTTACCTGCTTTCATCTCATGTGTCATTGTTTCTAGATGCAAAGAATCGCACCTATCTGTGCAGTGCTTCTTCAGACTGGTTATGGTCAATAAGAAATAACTGCTTTCGCGTAGGCTTTCTCTGGCCAACCATTCTTCTGCTTGTATCTGGTATAGCAGCATCCACGTTAGCATTATGTCTTGTCTTTTTTAATGTTCCAGATGAGGACTCGGTGTATGCAATAGACGGAAGTGCATCTTTGTTTTGTCTGGGCATTGGTAACAGAAAGCTGCCTATTCGTTGTCCGCCAGGCGCAACTATTGTCGTTGACAACAGATTACGTATGGGCATTGTCGGAATAATTGTGCTTTCTGCTCAAATCGTCCTGCTGTACTTTTGGTACCAGCATTCCGATCCTCAGAATCTCATGCACTTGTTTACATCTTTGCAAAATGTAGCCTTTACTACGGCTCTAGTTTTGTACAGCACTCTTGTCTTTTTGAAAAGCGATAGAGCTTTATACATGGGTCTTTTTCCATGGCCCATTGCAATGTCGGTTCTTTCACAGTTTGCATGCAATCTTGGCGAAGTCTACTTTTCCTTTTTTACAATTGAAAATAGTTCTGTACCCATCTTTGGCCGCAGCGCATCGTTGCAGTCAAACTTTTTGGTTGCCAACGCAGTGCTAAATCTGGTTATGGTTATAGTTCTGGCAATGGTTCAACGACACATTATCTTTCTTCGTCCTATTGTTTCTTCTTCTTTAAACATGGAAGCCGATGACAAATATTACGATGCTTCAATTGATGAGTCCACGCCATTCGCGTACAAGAACAATCTGAATGAATGCTATCTTGTTGATGCGCCAAAGTCCGGATCATCCATACTTAGCCAGCTGTTCTTTTCATGGTCTACAGAAATATTTCACAGAGGCGTGACAACAAAATTAGAAAACAAAGATATGTATAGATTCAATAATGAAGATGCGCCAATTTCCAATTGGAAGAATTATCTACTCCACCGAAAGAAAGGACGCTCCATGTTAATAGCAATAATACTGACATTCATTTCAGAGTCATTAATTGTAATTGTCTGGTCAATTATAACCAGATTGCTCGATTTTGCTTCACCATTCTTTATGCAACATATTCTGCGTTACATTGAGAATCCAAGTGATGCAAAAGTATCAGGCACTCTGCGTGGTGCCTATTTTTACGCATTCGGTCTTTTCTTTTTTGCTAACCTTGATTCGGTGCTTAGTACACAGATGTTGTGGATTAAATCCAGTATCTCAATGCGCATCACAAGTATTCTTAATGGTGAGCTGGCAGTAAAAGCATTGCGCCGCTACAGCAAAGGATCCCTGAAAAATACTGATGAGGAGGAAACAGGTGATGAATCTAAAGCAACTGATGATGAAGGCAATATTGTGAATCTTGTTGACATTGATGCGTCGAATGTTTCCAACATTATTTTTCAAATGGAAAGGGTTCTTAACCTACCATTATCATTGGGAATTGGTATATACTACATCTATCAACTTTTAGGTGCGGCTGCACTAATTGGGTTAATGGTTGAGATTTTGTACATTCCATTATCAAAGATGATTATCAATCGTGTAATCAAACTCTACAAGGCCCAGAGACGCATAAGTGATAAGCGCATATCAATGATAACAGAAGTTTTACAAGGAATCAAGGCTGTCAAGCTGTTTGGTTGGGAGGCTCGTTTAATGAAAAATATTGCTGAGCAGCACAACATTCAATTGAACTACGCATGGAAGATATTTTCATGGAGAGTTGTGTCATCAATAGTATCTGAGCTTACACCAGTAACTGTGTTTGTTTTTATACTGTATCTGTATACCATTGTGTTTGGCAACAAACTAACAGCAGAAATTGCATTTACATCTCTGACAGTCTACCGAACAGTCTACTACACCATTATGCGCGTAAAAAACTCCTTTTCGAATATTTCAAATGTATTTGTCTCTGTCGACCGCATTAATACTTATCTAGACAGTTCAGACACGCAAGGCCTTGAAAAGCGTATTTTATTGGATACTGGTAATGCACTTGGTTTTAAGGATGCTGACTTGGAGTGGATTACGCCAGAGCAAAAAGATAAGGACCATGGCCAAAATATACCAAATAACAATGCTGTGGCTACAAATGCAGATAGCGGTCCAGTCTCGGAACAAACACCACTTCTTTCAGGAGAATTGTCATCATCACAAGCTGTACTGACTGCTAATGGATCTGCTGCTTTGTTGGCCAAATTAAATGAAATGCCACCATTTTCTCTCAAAAACATTGACATACAGTTCCCAATCGGTGGATTTTCAATCATTGCTGGGCCCACTGGAAGTGGCAAGTCGTCACTTCTCTCCGCACTTATTGGCGAGATGACGCTTGTTCGTGGCAGCATAATGGTTCCAACCATTGACTCACGATTAGCTACAGTAGATGAGAATAAGTATAAGGATATTGTTGACCTTTCTAATGAAGGGCTTGTACTCCATGACATTGCATATGTTGGACAAGGTACGTGGCTACGCAATGCCACTTTTCGTGAAAATATTCTTTTTGGAGAGGAATATGAAAAGGAGCGATATGAAGAGGTCCTGCGTGTCTGTGCGTTGAAACCAGATCTGCGCATATTCCCAGCTGGCGATGAAACTGAGATTGGTGAGCGTGGTGTGACGCTTTCTGGCGGACAAAAACAAAGAGTTGCACTGGCGCGTGCTGTGTACTCTCATCGTCGTATTCTGCTGATTGACGACTGCTTGTCGGCTGTCGATGCACACACAGGCAAGCATATTCTGATGGAGTGTTTACTCGGCAAGACTAAGCTGATGCATGGACGTACTCGAGTTCTAATCACCCACCATGTTCCAATGTGCCTGCCATATGCTGACTTTATGGTTATGTTAAACAATGGTCGTGTTGTTCTAAAGGGAACCCCGCAGGAATTAAAGGCACAAGGCGTTCTTACCAGTGCTCTCAAGGAGCTGGACGATAAGGCTAGAAATGCAGATAAAGACAATTGGCCAACAGATGAGAAAGATGATGACAAAGACAAAAATATTGGAACAAATGGAGAGACTACAACGCCCGACCTAGACAAGTCTCTTTTCAATCTAAAGTCCGAAGACGAGTACACTGAGGAGCGTCTAAGAAAGATTGCTGCACAGAAGAACCTTGATCCCAACATTGATCTGACAGTTTTACAGGGGATTCTAGTCAAAGAAGAAGAGCGTGAAGAGGGCCGTGTCAAATTTGAAGTGTGGAAAACATTTATTGATATCTGTGGCGGCAATTCATACTGGGCAGGTGTTGTGGCAGCAATGGTCATTGCTGAAATATTCTCCACTATGAAAACCTACGCAATCAGACTGTGGGTGTCGTCTAATGAAAGTGACAAACCCGGTAGCATTGCTTCATCATTATTCTTTTCTGGATCCATGGATGGTACAGCAAACACAGGAATATACTTTACCGGCGCTGATGCTTATGCAGCGCCAATTAAGAACAGTCCAGCGTATTGGCTCAGCATCTACATGCTTGTATCAGCACTTGGCGCGTTCTGGGAAATATTTAATATGTATATTACTTGCTACGGTGGTATTCGTGCTGAAAAGTCGCTTCATAAGAAATTGCTTTGCTCAGTAATGCATGCCACTCCTCAGTTCTTTGATTCAACACCAGTTGGCCGGATAGTCAGTCGGTTTTCCGGGGATATGGATAATATAGACCAAGGATCAATTAGTTTGCTTATAAGTTGGTTAAGCGGGTTTGTATCGCTAGCCACAACGCTTGTAATTATTGTGTCAGTGCTTCCGCCATTCGTGCTTCCAGCAGCAGCAATAATTGCCTTGTGTATTCTGATTGCTTATTACTACCTAGCGACAATGCGTGAAATCAAGCGGATTCGAATGGCTAGCATGTCGCCAGTTATTTCCATATTTAGCGAAATAATCAATGGCAGGTCAACTATCTGCACATTTGGCATGAAACATTGCTATCTAAAGGAGGTGCTAAACAGAGTTGGCAATGCCAACAGACTAGAGTTTATGAACAGCCTTGGCAACGAATGGTTGGAAATACGCATGTATGCAATAAGTGCGGCATTTACACTAATTTGCAATTTGTTTATTCTGCTCAATATCGATTGGGTTGATGCTGGATTGGCTGGATTTATGCTTACATATGCATCCTCATTCTCTTCTCAAATAAACTGGGCAATTTACGGCTATATTTATAACGAGCGAAACATGACCTCGGTTGAAAGAGTTGTCCAATATCTAAAGTTGGACCAGGAGGCACCATCAGAATCAACACCTGAAAACAAGCCATCTGCATTGTGGCCCAAGACAGGCAATGTAGAATTCGAGAATCTTGTTGCAGAGTATGTTCCAGGCGTTCCTGTGCTGCATGGAATTTCGTTTTCTGTGGGTCATGGAGAAAAGATCGGTGTTGTTGGCCGTACTGGTGCAGGAAAGAGCACTATGTCGCTGGCACTTTTGCGGTTTGTTGAGGCAACTAAGGGTCGAATTGTGCTGGATGGCATTGACATTTCCAAGATTGGACTAGAGGACCTAAGACGCAATATTACCATTATTCCACAAGATCCAGTACTATTCAATGGTACAATCCGCTATAACATTGATCCGTTTGAAGAGTACCCCGATGAGCTTGTCTGGGATGCACTGAACCGTGTACATATGACTCGTGAGCAGACCAGCCATGCTACCAGTGCAAGCACAAGCATTGTAGGAACTGCAAATAGCGAGAATGATGGTGGTGTCGATGATGGTGAGTTGCCGCTGGAGTGGATGGCTGGGATATTCAGTAGCTTGGACGACAAGATTGAACAGAACGGCCACAGTCTGTCTGCTGGACAGCGACAGCTAGTGGCAATGGCACGTGCGCTTGTCAGAAGATCCAAGCTGGTTATCATGGATGAAGCCACGGCATCTGTTGACTTTGATACTGACGAACGGCTTCAGCGCACAATCCGTGGTTACGAGTTTGCCAATTCCACTATTCTGTGCATTGCACATCGCCTGCGCACTATCATTGACTACGACAGAGTGCTTGTGCTTGACAAGGGCAAGGTGGCAGAGTTTGACACGCCAAAGAACCTGCTACAAAAAAGAGACGGAATCTTTAGAGGAATGTGCGAAAAGTCTGGCGAGATTGAACATCTACTGGCCATTGCCAATCACTAGTAGTTTTTATTGTGATAAACATCTAACTTGATCAGTAATAACTAGAATCAAACAAACTAGGAGATCTGAAATCCGACTAGCTAAATAATTGCCAAAAATAGTGTGAATTTCACTTTATGAACAATAAGTTGGGTAGCAAAGATGGTCCAATCATTAACCCATGCTTTTCTTTTTCTTTTATCGCTGTTTTCTACATTAACTTGTTGATTATATACCAAAAATCGAGCAGGGATTTGTGAACAAGAAAAACTAAAGACAATACCATGGGAGAATTACGACATTGAGGAATGAAAAGGTGCTAAAGGCATGCTGTGACAATTGACCACAACAAGAAACGAGCGAACAACAGAAACGGGGGTGTGTGAATACATTAGGGATGAGCGTATTAGTGATACATTGACACTTGAAACACGGACACTATCTATTATAGCGGTTGTTCTATTATCAATTATCCTTTTTGTTATGCTGATCCTATTAATGCGTCTGCTCTAGAATTCATGTGCAATAATGATGGGGGGAGAATGACAAAAAGAGATGATTCCCCAATTCGAAGCAGTCGAGTGATATATGTACCATGGAAGTTCCTTTTTTGTTATCAACATTTTGCATTTATGCATACTGTAATATGCAAAGATTTTTGGGATCACATAAAGTGATGAAGAAAGTTGTAATGTGGATCATTTAGCGTGAACAGAACCAACTTGTTATTGGACCAACTTACAGCATGTGCTTGTATTATTTGAAGAGGTATAAAAAGACAAAAACAAACAATAACACAAAAGCTCATTGTTTATGTTTTCTTTATTGAATAGACACAGGCGCTGGCCTGCTGCACGCAAAGAAAAAAGGAAATGGAAAAAGGAGGCTGGTAATAAAAAAGAATGCATTAATGCATGCAACACAAAAGCAGGCGAATTTTATGATCAAGAACATAAATTTGTTTATTACAAAAATAGCAACAGCCGCAGCCTCAACAACAAGAAAGACTTGCAGCGTAGAAGAAGAAAAAAGGAAAATGCAGGCAAGCGTAAAACAGAAATTGTAAATGTAAATACAAAATATTGGACGCCCCTTGCTGGTTTGAGGGTCACATTATTTCTTTTGACCAAAAAGAGAGCAAGGGGTAGTTACTATTGACAATGTTGGTGTTGAGTATCATCACAAACAACAGCCAAAAAACAATGACTCTAGCGCATGTTCCGCCACAGCATAGAGAACAAGATGTGAGAAAAAAAAGAGATAGGTGGTTTGCTGAACACAACTGCTGGCATGCTGTCATCAAAATGAATTCATACTTGATCAGAATTGGATCATTTGTCTTGCAACATGCGAATCCTCATCAAATTCATTATTCGCATGTTTCTTTTATTAAGAAAGAGATTTATGAAGCTGGTTAGAGAAACAAGGGCAAACATGAAACACTTGCAATATGAAAAAATGATACCTTTGATTGACATGTCATTTTTCACGGATCGAAAGCAAAAATAAAGCTCCCCAATAAATGTGGCAGAGAAGGAGAAACATTGTCACCATCGAGAGGCTTTCAAATGTATAACAAGGCAGGCAAAAAACGAAGCTGTGTGTATGTGTTGAATTCCGCATAGCAAATAACTGGCCAAAAATGGTAATATGTGTAAAAAAATATTGTGCAGCGACCAAAAGAAGGGTGTGTGTGCCAGCAGTCATCGTCGTGGATTTTTTTAGTTCCTGTTGCATGCTTGTTTCAAAATAATGCAGAGGTAACAGAGAAAAAAAGGAGGCGTTTGTTGCCTGCCTGATCTCTTTCTTTTGCATTGCCTTACCCGTCCTTGCCTTTCCTCCTCCTCCTCCCCAAAGAAAGCCAAAAAGAGAGAACACACGCATGGCTTGAAGCTTGAGTTGCTCAATCGGTGAGCAGGCGGGAAAATATATAAAGCCAACTTCGACTCCTGTGGCACTCGTGCATTTTCCTCACTAACCACATTACATTGAGCACCTTCCATTTTTGAACAGGCCGTTTTTTTTCGTTTTTATTTCCACTTGCTCAATTTATCTTTGCAGTCCAGAGTAATCAAGAGGAAGAAAAAAGAATAAGAGAAACGACTCGAAATAGAATAAAAGAGACCAAAGTACCAAGCCACATCTTGTCCTTCCTTTTCCTGCTATTTTTGTAAGGGACAGTACCTTTTTTTTCTTTCTCCTTACTTTAACGATCTCTCAAGTTCCTTGTTTTTTTATCTTTTTTTTCTCACCAACATTTTCTATTTTTTTCTTTGCGAACTTGTTGAATACGCGCACTGTAGAACGGCAGTTCTTTACGTACCTTCTTGTAACCAGCAACAAAAAACCATATAAAACAATGTCATTCGGGTGTGCTTACCATTCCGTCGTTGCAAAGATCCGTGGACGGTTGCATAGAGAGCAGGCATTTGTGTGCTTCTACTGCGGTGCAATATACGACAATCTCGATGCTTACAACGTTCACGTTGAGTCACAGCACTACCATGAACGCTGAGTTTTATTTTGCTATCTAAAAATGTGAAAAGTTATCTTTTCACCACACACAGCAAGGTTTGAGATACCTCAACATACTCTTTTGATTTTGTTTTTTATTAACCGCTTTTTAACTTTCGTTTTATTTTATTTTTTACTTTTTTCCTTCTTGCCAATTGTCTATTGCATGCTATTCCTTATATTAACCTTTGAAAACTGAAAAATTGAATTAGGCGGGGGGAGGGGCAGAAAATACTGAATTTCTCGTTGACTTTAATGTCTATCTCTATGCCTCCAAATCATGAGATGATCTTGGCTCTAAATACAAACTCAGAATATCAGATCGATAGTAATCAAGCACTTATTTTACGGAATAGAAAAAGTGAACTTTAATTACTCAATTGGCACCATTATACAAGAGGAAGACGAGCCGTAGTTCTCGTGAATCCCACTTTTTACACATCACTTGTCCCATTTTCCTTATTTGTCTATTATGTCGTGAGACGAGAAAAAAGGATAATTATAGTAAAACAGAGTGACGAATATGAATGCGTCATTTGGGAAAGTACAAATTTATCCCTCTTTTTTCGTTGCAAAATAAAGACAATATAGTCATGCATACCGTTTTTTTCTTCTTTCAAATAGAGTACGATGCATGATGTTTGAACATGTAAAAAATGCAATTCCGCAAGAGAAAGATAGGCTTTTTATGTATTCAAATGCGCGCATGTGTTTAAAAGAAAATGATGCGGATAGTTGCTCTCTTTTTGTTTTTTTCTCTTTCTTTTATCTATTTAGACTTGTTTAATTTTTTTGTTTAAGAAACAAAAGTAATTAAAGTGTATTTGTACTCGTTAGAGCGTAGCATTATTAGAAATTTGCACATTTTTTACTTCCCTACACATAGGGGGTGTATCAATCACAGAAAATAGTTGGGATAGTGCAATGGCTGCAACACGAGGAACCAAAACGCTAGCATACTGTAACAACAGCGGCTGCGGCGGACGATGGTTCTGTCTGCACTGTGATGTGAGTTACGAAAACTACCATGCGATGGAGGCACATATACTCTTATTCCACTCGGCAAAGTAACTCCTCCCTAAACATAAAAAAGAGAGGAGCATGTCCAGCGATGGTTATCATATCCTGATGTATTTACTGCTCAAGAATTACTTTCTTTTTTATTCTATAGTCCCGGTGATGGATTATTATTATTATTGAGGTCGTAAACAACATAATGGTCAAGGTGCCCTGTTTTTATTTTGTCGTTCTCATATTTTTTGGGGCCTTGTTTTATTCTAGGAGTGTTTACAGCTGAAGAGAAAGCAGGGAAAGGGAGGAGGAGTTTAAAAACAAAAAAAGCAGTTACTTGGAATTATTAGTGTTTTTTCCTTCGTTCTTTTTTGCTTATATTCCATCTTTATATACAATTTTCCATTATTTAGAAACTCTTTAGTTATAATTATAATTTCTTTGCTATTATCACATAACGTGGTGGCAACATTTTACGAAAAAAAGAATAGAGTGGGATTTAGTGGCACCGAAAGGGCAGAGCAAGCATGGCAACGTTTATTCCATTCAATGGCAAAGGGCTCATCCATTTCAACCACGTGGGAAACGAATACCAGTGCAACTTTTGTGCAAAGACATTCAAGACGTTTGAGGTGTACGAAAAGCACTGGCCTGTGTGCACGGGAGTATGCAAGGAGCGGGCATTCCGTGTGTTTGATGTTTCGTCGTGGTCGCAATTCCCAAGACAGCAGCAGCAGCAGCCGTCGTCGTCATCTGGCAAGACCGGTGCGGGTAGTCAGCCAGCAAAAAAGAAGGCCGATGGCGGCGGCGCCAACAACAACAACAACAGCAAACAACCAGCTGCTAACACCAACAGCAAACAACCAGCTGCTAACACCAACAGCAAACAACCAGCTACTAACACCGACAATGGCTCACAGAACAAAGGCAAAGGAAAGAAGAAAAAGTAATTCCCGATCAAGCGCAATCTAATCAATTATAATCAGAAAGTTGTGTGTTGTCTTTTTCGCGTTTAGCAAAAAAAATCCAGCAGGCCTAGCTTTTTTTTTTATTTGTTTTTTAGTGGGAGGAGGGGGGAAGGAAAAAAATAACAAGTGATCTTTATTCACCTTTTCCTTGCCCTTGTTGCGTGTGTTTTTTCTCTTTCTTTTTTTGTTTCTGGTGGATCCAAAGAATTACCTTCCACACTTCCTTTCTTTTGTTCTTTTTAATAGCACAATCACTTTTTTCTTCCATTAAAACAAACAGATAGTATCGAAAAGGGAAATGTCGCGTCTGTACGTCGGAAGGCTTCCACGGGATGTTCGGGAACGGGACCTGGAGCGTCTGTTCCGAGGATACGGCGAAATCCGCGACATCTGTCTAATGACGGGGTTTGGGTTTGTTGAGTTCCGCGACCGTCGCGACGCAGACGACGTGATGCACGATTTCAACAACCGCGACTTTATGGGAGAACGGCTGGTGATTGAGCCAGCGCGTGCGGATCGCAACCGCGAGCGTGGAGGAGGAGGGTTTGGCAGGCGTGACGATCCAAGAGGCGGCAGCGGCGGACGTGGCAGGCCTCCATTTGGCGGTAGCAGCTCGTCCTCGGGTGCTCCGCTGCGTACTCCGTTCCGTGTGCTTGTGGAGAATCTGTCGTCGTCCGTCAGTTGGCAGGTAAGTCTGAGACTGGTGGATTGTGTGTGATGCTTTATTTCTTTTTTTAATCCAGATTGGCCCATGTGTGTTTGGGAGGCCAGGAAATGGAAAAAACCTTATTGCTTGCTACTTCTGTGGGTGTTTGCTTATATTGGGCCTAACCGTTCGCTACAAAATAACAAAGGGGAAAGACGCGTTACTTGGGGGGACGGATGGCGCTGGAAAGGGGGAGAAATGAGGCGAGAGCACTGGAGGCAAGCGTTGGACTATGTTGAAGGAGACTCGGAGGAACTTTAGAGATGACAAATAGACTGACGATAAAACAAACAACCTTTTTTATTTCTGGAAAATGGACGCGTTTACTCGGGGGAGGGTGTGTGGACTTATTTTTATTGGAACGCTGTGGGTTTTTGTTTCATTCCACCTCCCCGTTTTTTGGGCCCTCCTATGGTTGCTTCTTTTTTTATTGCTACAACAGGATCTCAAGGACTTTGCGAGGCGCGCAGGCGAGGTGTCGTTTGCGGATGCGCATAAGCGCAGGCCTGGCGAGGGAATCGTGGAGTTCACGGACGAGAACGGGCTGAGAAACGCTCTTCGCAAGCTCGATGGCGAAGAACTGCGTGGACGTCGCATCATCATTCGCGAGGTAAGTTGGATCGGTATCATTACTGACCCTTGGGAAGTTTTGCCCCCGTATGGATAGTGAGTGCATTTGGCTAACTTTTGATCTGATCATTGGACCGCTGGATCATTGATCTTGGGCTGTAGAGCGTGCCGCACGGGAGACGCGACGGACCGCCGCCAATGGCACCGCGCGAGCGCTCGTACGCGCGGCGGTCGCGGTCGCGGTCGTACTCGCCGGGCGGGGCGCCGTACCAGCGGCGTTCGTCGTACCGGTCGCGGTCCCCAGGACGGCGCCGCATGTCGCGGTCGCGGTCTCCCTACAGGTCACCGTACAGGTCGCCCTACCGGTCGCCCGGGTCGCGGTCCATCAGCCCCCGACGCAACGGTCCCGACGATGCGTTACCGCCGCCGCCGCACCACCACCACCACTCGCCGCCTCTCTCGCCACGCCAGCCGCTGTCGCCGCGCTCGCCGTCGGTGGAGCTCTCGGGAGACCATGCAGGCAGCACTGGCGACATGGCGCCGGCTGACGATGATGCTGGCGCTGGTGCTGCGACCAACGAAGGCTGGGAGTAAAGAAAGAAGCTGCCAGCCTGGCAAGCAACAGTCTTCCCTCTTGCAGTGGATCGTTTTTTGTTTGTTTGCTTGCTTGAGGCTTCCATTATTCTCTGGAGTGTCTGGTTATTCCAGCAAATCTGCTCCATAACTCTGGTTTTTTTCTCGATAGCACGATGATGCTTGTTTTCTTTTAAGTGAATGCCGTGAGTCAATTATAAAAATGCCTTTTATCCATTTATCTCACTTTCTCTCTTTTCCCATCTTTATTCTTTCCTTTTCTTAAAAGCAAAACCAGTGGTGTTATTTCAGTTATCCAAATAAAGCCAAGAGGATCTCTACCTCTCTTTCCTTCCTTCCTTGCTTCCTTCGTTCTCTATTGCTGGCTTACAACACTATCTCCTCTTCCTTCTTTTTGCGAGACATGGCTGGCGGAATATCGGACACGCTGAACACGCTCGGCCTGGAAACAGCGGCATCAGGAAGCAGACGCAGCTTCCTCGAAGGACTGGCAGCAGGCGGTAGACGGACGACGCCTGGCGTGGGCACAACAGGCCTGGGCACTTCGTCGGGACTGTTTGCACCATCGTCTTCTTCGGCATCGGTTGTGTCGGCGGAGGAGAAGGTGGTGCTGGATGTCGGGACGTACACGCTGCGGGCGGGGTTCTCGGGCGATGCGCAGCCGCTGCATAGGGAGGAGGTGTATGGGGTGTTTGGTGCGCGGAGGAGCACGGATCACCGGCGGGCGGTTGGGCAGCGGCACGGGTTGCTTCTGCCGCCAGTCACAGCCACAAGTGTAGCGTCAGAAGAGAACGACTCACAATGGCAGCAGCAACAGGAGGTGGAGCGGGCACTGCTGGAACATGTGCGGCAAGTGTACCGGAGCCATCTACTGGTGGATGCAAAGACAAAGAAGGTAGCGGTGGTTGTGGATTCGCGCACGCTGCCGATGTCGGTGAGGCGTGCGCTGGTGTGCGTGTTGCTTGGCAATCTGCGTGTTCCGCAGGTGTCGTTTTACCCGCGGGCGGTGGTTGCGCTGATGACGTGCGGGCGCTCGACGGGGCTGGTTGTTGATTGCGGGTTCCGTGTGACTACGGTTACTCCCGTATACGATTCCCGGCCACTGATGCCATATACTGTGGTTACACCGCTGGCTGGCCATGCTGTGCACCAGCGTGTGCGCCAGCTGCTGGCGCAGTTTGGACGGTTGCGCCGAGACACAACGTCTACGGAGGAGGAAGACGATGTTGATGCGATGCTGAGTGGCTCGGTTGTCGCGCACGTAGTTACCAGCCTCCTCTACGCAGCACCAACGTCTGTGCGGCGTGCTACTGCCGATGACGGGCACTCGCTGGCGAACGCCGATCTGTTTGGCGACGAGATGGCCGAGTGGTATGCGCGCAACACATCGCCGCCCCCGACGACGGAGCTGGATCTGGCGCTTACGGATGCAGCCGGACGGCGGCGGGTATTGGCGGTTCCGTCGTGGGTGCTGGGACGCGCCACGGAGATTCTGTTTGCCGGCAACAGGCCTAGCGACCACATGGGCGTGATCGATGCGCTTGTTGCCTGCATCGCGGGTGTGCCGGTCGATACGCGGCGCGCATTGGTGGGTGGTTTGCTTGTGACCGGCGGGGTCTCGCAGGTTCCTAACTTTGCGTCCCGTGTGCTGGCGGATCTGACACTGGCGCTTGAGAAGTCGTCCAGATGGAGCGCGTTGGCCAGGGACATTGCGCTGGCTGATTGCTTGCCTGCCGCGAATGGCGCGGCCTTTAATCCTGCCGATCGACCGTGGATTGGGGCGTCGGTTGCCGTGGCTGCGAGGATCGGAGGTGTTGATATCCGTCGCGATGAGTTTGACGAAATCCCGCTCCCCACCCTGCTGGCCCGTCTGGACTGAGAGAGAAAATAGATTTATTGCTGGCCTGTCTGGATTGAGCTGTCACCGATTGTCTATGCTTGATTTCTGCGCAAAGGCAAAAGGAGCCAAAATCCCATAAAAGCCACAGCCAGCAAGCACCAGTAGACCCAAGTTTATTTCCCTTTTTTTGCATGGTCCTGTTTCTGCTCCTACATACGCTCTAGTAATCTGTCACATTCTCTCTATCTACTTTCAGATCCCCCCTCTTTTTGCATGAAGATCCCCTTGATCAGGAGGATGGTCTGGAAAAAGAAGCACAAGCTGTCAGAGTCGTATGTGGGCGGGGCGCTGGTCGATTCGCGCAATAGCAAGCGGAGAAAGGAACAGGATGAAAAGGAAGAATCCACTGGCAACAGCAGCCCACAGCCGGATGCGGCAGACATCTACTACGAAGAGGACGGGTTACAGCGGATCCACCCGTACTACCACAAGTATGCAACGCACGCAAAGGGCCGATGGGTCGGACGCAGCATCTTCGCCGTGTTCAGCCAGGAGTTCCGTGACCGGTCGGCCGACTACTACGAGGCCGCTATCCGGCAAGGGCTGATTGAGCTGAACGGGACCAAAGTGGAGCCCACCACTATTGTGCGCAACGGCGACTTGGTGACGCACTACATCCATCGCCACGAACCACCCGTGGGCACGGCGCCTATTCGCGTGGTGGCCGATAACGATGTTGCCGGACTGCTGGCCATTGACAAACCGCCCGGTGTGCCGGTGCATCCGAGCGGGCGGTACAACTACAACTCGGTGATCCGCATCCTGGAGATCAAGCACGGGCTCGCCGATTTATTTCCGATCAACCGGCTGGACCGGCTGACGTCGGGGCTGATGCTGATTGCGCGTAATGCGCAGACGGCGCGGGCAATGGAGACGGATTTCCGGGCGCACCGGATTCAGAAGGAATACGTGTGCAAGGTGCGCGGTCGGTTTCCTGCCGGGCTTGTTGTATGTGACCAGCCGATCCGCGTGGTTGCGCATAAGCTCAGTCTCAACTGCGTTGATCCTGCGATGGGAAAACCGTCGGTTACCGAGTTCCAGTGCTTGGCGGTCTCTCCTGACGAAGCCACCAGTATTGTGTATTGTCGCCCAAAGACTGGGAGGACCCATCAGATTCGCGTGCATCTGCAGTTCCTTGGCCACCCGATCGCCAATGATCCGCTCTACTGCAACGAGCATGTGTGGGGCCGAGAGATGGGCAAAGGCGGGCGTTTGCCACCATCGCCACCCCGGCAGCAGCAGCAGCAGCAGCCATCGTCAGTTGAAGAAAAAGAAGAAAAAGAAGGAGAAGATGGCGATTATGCGAAAGAGCCAATGGGAGCAGAAGCCGTGGTGGAGAATGAGGAGGAGGAGGAGGAGGAGGAGGCGCCGTCTGATGCTGCTGGCGATGGCCCCTCCGTGCGGACGAAACCCAAGAAGATGGTTGGCAAGCGGGACAACGACCCCGCCAACCAGCCGTGGCTGCCGCTTGTGCAGAGGATGGAGGAGTGGAAGACGCGCCAGGAGCTTGTTGACCATGTTGGCCAGAGCGTTGACACCGACACTCCACGCCTGTGCACCAAGTGCGCTACGCCCATGTATCCGGATCCGACGCCCGACGAACTCTCCATCTGGCTCCATGCCTGGAGATACAGCGGCCCCGGATGGACCTTCGAGTCGTCGCTTCCCGACTGGGCGAACGAGGCTTCCAGTCTGATCGACTCGGTCAAGTACATCAATAACAGTACCATCAAAAAGGATGACGCCCGCTCCTCCCCGCACTCTCCAAATGTAGAATGACTTTATTCTTTATCTTATTTTTTTTATTTTGGTTCGTTTGCACCCTTTTATTACAGCAAACAGAGTAATCAGAGGAGAATAAGAAATATAAACAGAAATGTTTATAACTACTACTACTACACTTGGACGATGTAATCGCGGGATTCTTCCCCTGAGATACCGCCGGTCTTCTCGCGGGTGTCGATATCGCGTTCCTCGCCAAAGTTAACAAACGGTCTCATCGTCATCGCCATATCTCTATTCTATATATTTTGGGGTGATCCACTATTAGTTGCGTGGAAATGCGAGAGAGCAAAAAAGAGAAAAAGGGACGATGATGAAGTAAAAGTAAAAGTATAATGGAATGAAATGCAGATAATGTGATTGCTAATGAATATATTCTCTTCTCTCTTCTCTCTAGAACAAAGTTTAAAGGTGGAGGGGAGTGTTGTTTATATACGAATCGATCTAGTAGAATATATAAAAGTCGAGGCTTTTTTTGAATTCTTTACTGTTTTTTACTTTTTTACATGTATGATAAGCCCTGTTATCCCTAGATTCCCTCGATATTCGTGGTTTCTAGTCTTTGAAAAAAAAAATTCCAGCACATACGAGGAGAAATGGAAATGGAAAAATAATAACAATAATAATTGCGCCTCTCCCCTTTTCCTTCTCGTGCTTGTAAAGAAAAGTTGCTCAGAGTCCTTTATTATTTGCATTGTTCTTGTCCATTTTTGGTAAAATAAAAATCTGTAAAATATTGTTCCACATGTGGCGGTACAAGTCTACCAGTTATTTATTTTGCACTGCTGCTGCTGCTGCCTCTGTTGTCGCTGGTGATGATGTATCATCATCTATTTCTCTATTTGCAATATGTTTTTTATTTAATGTGTGATATAAGCAACAAAAAGATATTTCATAATGCTCCGAGGATTTCTATTCATTCTTTTTTTGATAAATTCCAATGTTACTTGTTCATACTCTGATTCTTCTGTATATATTTGGTTGGGGGAGGGTGTGTCGAGAGGCTTGACTTCTTTTTTCTTCTCTCGATCCTCATTTGGAAAAGAAAACCCATTTATATTACCAAATGCAGAGGGGAATCATAAACCTAACAAATACCTTTCTTTAGTGTATTAATAAAGAAATCTTTTTTTTTTTCATTCTTTTCTTTAAAACAAAAAAACATACAAGGGGAACAACTCCTTAGCTTACTCATTATCGCTGATATTTATAACGTTGGCTGATGCGCCGCCGCCGCCGCCGCCTCCATCGCCAGATTTGGAGAAATCAAAACTCATTGTAGCGATTTTCTCCTGCGCCGACATTGCTTTAGTTGCAGTCAATGTTGCTGTTGTTGTTGCTGACTTGGCCACAGGCTGCTCATTCGGGGCATCATCGGTGGCGCCATCACAATCACCCGCAGTAGAGTTTTCAGAAGGAGAAAATGGAAGAAGGCTTGTAAGGTTAGGCTGGTACTTTACGCCAAGCACGGTCTGCATCGTACCCTTGTAGAACTCATTGACCAGCTTTTCGCGACTTCTTACTACGGCCGGACCAACCGACAAGATACTCGCCAGAAACGATACAAGCGCATCAGGATCATTGTTAAAGAGGACACCCGAGGTTGGGGCAGCCTTCGCCTGTCCATCCGATCCCTTGACTCTCTTCCTAGAAGCGTGGCTTCCCCCTCTTCCTCCTGCGCCAGCCGACGGATGGGCGGCTGTGGCGCGCAGCGTGTCGTTAATTGGCTCACCGTGCTTTCTGGTCTGGTGGTAGGCAAAGATAGCGTTGTTGATCAAATCGTATGCTCCGCCAAACGTCTGCTTGATCCGCAGAATCCCATACGTGCCCTTGGAAACGTCGTTGGATGTGTCGCAGGGGTCCTCGATTGACAAAAGGTACGGCTGCGCAATGTTGTAGAAGCCCTTCCGACGCTTATCGAGGTACTGGCCGGCCTCCAGCACACTGATGCACACGTTGTCGTAGTTGAACCGTTTGCCGTACAGCTCAAAGAACTCGATCAGCAGGATGCCCAAGTTGTCCTCGGGTCGCAGACCCCCGGACAGGATGCGTGGATGCATCTGGAGCAGGCTGACTGCGAGGAGCGTGATGGCGTAGGAGCCGATGCCGCCCGTGTAGACCTCGTTCATCGACCGTTGAGCCAGAAACTGCTTGATAACCAGCACAATGGAGCGCAATGCCTGTGGATACACGCTATCAGAGAAGGACTTTTGCACGGCAGCCGACTGGACGCCACTGTCTGCGTTGATCGAGATATCGACGGCAATGCCAGTAATCATCTCGTGTGTCTTGATAATGGGGACGCGTGCATGCGCAATGACCTCGCATGAGCGACAAAAGCCCGAGTTCTTCAGGTATTTGGCCAATGTGTACAGGAACCGGCGCACGGCCTCCTTGGTTCCGTAGGCCGGCGCAATAGTGGGTTTGGATGCTCCCCTTTTGTACAGCATGATAGTCATGTCGATGTCACTGGTTGGCAGGTACAGCCGGGTTTCGAAGCTTCCAAAACACTGGGCCTGGGGCTCCACATCGGGGAGCACCATGCTATTGAGAACCCGCTGCATGCGCTCGATGACCCAGAGTCGCATCTGGTGCTCCTCGGGTGTGGGCGAAATGTATTGCACAAACAGTTTCATCTCCTGGTTGATCATGTCGCTGATATCCGGCCATTTGCCTTTGCCCAGCCGTCGGTGGCCTCGCAGCCATGGCGGCAGCTCCTGTCCGTTGTAGCATTTCTCGCGCACCCTGCCGTTCTTGCTCTCTGATGCCACTGCTCCTCTGGTTGTGCGCTTGCCGTTTGGCAGCTCTTCTTTTTCGTCGTCCTCGTCGTCGTCTGTCCACCGCTCCTCTGTCTGGCTTAGGCTCTCCTCGTCCTCGCTCTCGGATCCTGACGACGATACTAGCTGGATAAAGTCCTCGGTGCCTGCGAGTGGTTCGACCGTACTCATTTTCTATAACTGAACCCGGTCACACCGATGCTGCTGCTATGAATGGAGGAATAATGTAATTGAGGAAGAATAATTTTTTTTTTTCAGTTAACGCTAAAGGAAAAAAATGAACAAGATGCGAAAAAAAATAAGACAGCGAATCACCGTCAACTCGCGTTTTTTTTCTCTCCCCCAAATTCCAACACAAAGCAAAGGCTCTCGCAATTAACCAGTCGGGGAGTGCTTGATCTTTTTTATCTATAGCTCTCAAGGTTCCTTTCTTCGTTTTCCATTTATTATCACTTGCGAATGAATCGGGTTGCACTTGTTGGAACAATGAGCAGCTACACAGGATACGCCGCGCTCTTTAGACACACGATGCCAGCATGGCACGCGGCTAGCTCAGGCGCCATATGGGCTGCAACCAGACAAGCAACCCATGTGTCGTCGGCGTTTGGTAAGCCCAGCAACCTGCTGCTGGCGACGCAGCGGGGGACAAAGCAGCCAAAGTACCATCTGTCCAGCATCCCAGACTACGAGGAAAAGTACCACGCGCAGCTGATGAGGCGCGCTCGAGAGAAAGGCGTGGATTCGGTTGAGGAGCTCAAGCGGCTGGTCAAAGAACAGCAGCAACAGCATTCGGATGGTGGTCGCGTTGCGGATCAGTCTGGCCGGACGCAGACAAAGGACCGCCCAGAAACTCCCCGGAAAGCAGAGCCGTTGAAGGACACCCACCGTGTACTGGATCGCAGCTCAAACGCCAGCGCCAGCAATCTGCCGCCAGACGTGAAATCGCTGGATCAGATCATGCGACTCGACAAGCTTGGCGACAAAACCAGCGAGGAGATTAGCAAGATCTGGACGGCCTTCCACACAACAACGGACTGCATCTCGGCGGCGATTCCCGCATGCACATACCGCGATCTTCTGGCGGTTGCGCGCAAAAACCCGCTGTTCATCATCCCCTTGCCCAGAGACCAGGGCATCGAGTTCTTCTTCCTGCAGTTCGATTACCACCGCGTGCATTTCACGCCGCTGATCGAGTACAAGACTAACACGGTTAATGCTCGTCCGCTGCTGACGCTCACGCATTACACCGATCTTGCTGACTCCAAGGGCTTGGTGCTCATGCGCGGCGAACTCGAGGGCCGCTCGAATGCGCTGCTTGACTCGCAGAACGCCCAGTACCTTGCGCTCCAGCTCCAGCAGTTCTACGTTACCGGCGGCCCTGAGAAGCGCGCGCTGCTCGAAAGGTTCAACCAGAAGCCCGAATCCTTCGACTACAATGAGCTTGTCCAGGCTGCGCAGAAGCTCTGATCCCCTGTCACGTGGGTACTTCCTGGTAATGCGCTGCGACTACAACAAAAAGTGCCACAATGCTTCCAATGAATTTCATCTTCTTTTTTGCTTTCTTTTGTTCTCATTATATATTTTTATTTATACTAATCCACCCACGCCTAAAAAAGTGCATTTAAGTAAACACCGTGTGTTCTGTTCTTTTTCTTTCCTTTTCTCTTATTAATCTACATGGGCCATGGCAACAACTGAAGGCGGCAGCGACGGCGGGTACTGGGCCGAGTACACGCAGACCTGGAACCTTGTCCAGAGCACCGAATCAGCAGCGGCTTCGGATGAAGTGTGGCCGGTGTTTGCAGCAGCCTTTGCACCCGATTCAGAACTAATCTACACAGGTGACAGCAGCGGACGACTGACAACGTACACGCTAAGCGACCTGTCCGAGCCCCTTGACCGACAGACAAGTTTTGCATGTGCACAGACGCCGCTCCATCGGTTGTTTGCGTTGCATGGCAACAGGGTGCTTGCGCAGTCGGGCGATGTTCTGCAGCTGTGCACGGCCGGAGGGCGCAGGATCTTTGGCAAGACTACAACGCCTAACGATCCGTTTACTGCGGCGGCGCTTAACACCACGACCCGGACGGATGCGATTGTTTGTACGTCGGCGGGCGCAGGGTCGTTGATTGATCTTGATCGTGGCACGGTTGTCAAGCGCATTAATCTGGAAACCTCGTCGGTGGTTCTTGATTTGGAAAGGGGCGCACTTACGTCTGCTACCGCTGGCGGGTGTTTGGTTGTACGTGACCCGCGTGCCAATTTCAACCTTGTTCACTCGGCCTCCGCGTTCAGTGGGCCTGTCTCCGACATTGCGACAACCAGCAACTTTATATTTGCGTGTGGCACCAAGGCTGGCGTCGAGAATGCGTACCAGATGACTCCAGACAGCGTGGTTAGGGTTTACGACAAACGCAACATGAGCAAAGCTCTGGACGGCATTAACTGCGACACTACTGGCACGCCGTCTAAGCTTTGCGTTAACAATGACGGCTGTCTGTGGATCTGCCACGATACTGGGTATGCGGAGGCCTGGTCTATTGATTCTCCCACCCACCAGCACCAGCTGCTTGGGGACATCTTTATTGAGCCCGCGCTGGGCGAGTATGCATACGTCTCGGCCTTCTGCGTGTCTCCTACGGGTCATGCTGCACTGGTTGCCGATACTGATGGCGTTATTCATCTGTGGTCTGACCAGGAGTATCCGCAACTCAGTGCTGGTGGCAGCGATCCGGATCTTCTTCCCTCGCACGAGATTCCGATATACACCCGAGGCTCGGAGCTGAGCATAGACGACGAGTATATCTCCTTGTCTGTCGTTTCGATGCCGCAAATAAAGGAACCGCTGCTGTCACGCATGGATAACAATGCTCTGTACGATGTTGGGCGACCGGTATCGTTCGTGGATTCCGAGATAATGGGCCATCTCAAGAAGATCGACTCTGTAGAGTACGCTCCCAATCCGCGTAACTATAAGCGCAACCAGCAGGCATTTGGTCCCAAGTGGAGGACCAAATGGAAGGATGGTGTGGATGCATTCAAAGACGATGCAGAGCTAACCCAGGGTCGCTCAAAATTCCTCTCTGTTCAGCGGCATCGTGGTGAGCAGAATCTGCCTGCTGTGACGGGGTCTACTATCTTGAATGAGGGCCGCGTGTCTTCTATTGACACAAATGCGTCCCATGGATCGCCCATTATACAGCAACAGCAACAACAGCAGCAGCAGCAGCAGTTGCAAGGGGCTACTGGACGGTTTCCTGTTGATATGGTTACAGGCGGCAAAGTTCCAAAGCAGATGCAGCGGATGCGCATCGAGTACTCGAGATTCGGCGTTGAAGACTTTGACTTTTCGCTGTACAACTCCACGTGCTGGAGCGGGCTCGAGGGAAATATATCCAACGCGTATGCGAATCCTCTGCTGCAGATGCTTTTCTTCATGTCCGAGTTCCGCACACTGGTGATGTCCCATTGCGCGACCGATTGTTCTGATACAAAGTGCCTGAGCTGCCAAATGGGGTTCTTGTTTAGAATGCTTGAAACAGCCAACGGCACCAGCTGCCAGGCCACGCATCTTTTGAATACGCTTGTCGATCGGTCAGAGGCCACAGCGCTAGCGCTGCTTGAAGACGCGCACGGAAAGTTGGCAGACGGTGCAACGTATTCGATTGTAACCCAACGGCTTCTCCGGTTCTTTTTGGAGCAAGCAAACAACGAATGTGCGTCGCTTTCAGACACTCGCCAAGATCAGCGATTTGTCGAGCAGGCAGTTGGATTCCCGCAGGAGACAAAAGCCACGTGCCCAGCGTGCAGCCACACGCAGTTGCGAACATCGCATGCGTTTTCCGTAGATCTGGATTCGCCGCAAGGGTCTAGTGGGCTGGCAAACCTGCTAGCCGGTGGTTCTGCGTCGGTCAGACGTGCAGAGAAGATGCGCAGCGGGAAAAAGACAGATATCCTTGAACTTCTCCAGCAATCCCTTGTGCGCTGCGATACCACCAGGGCGTGGTGTCCAAAGTGCAAAAAGTTTCAGTTCCTCTCAACACTTAAACGGATGACGCAGACGCCAGACGGATATATCGTTGTCAACTTTCCAAAACTCGATCCTCCGTTGTTGCCACCAAAGAGTGTGACTGGCTCTGGAATTGCGCAAGCGCCGTTATCCGCACTGGCTGGCAGTGATCACGGGCCGCCAGTCTCTTCTAGCGGCGAACAACAGATGGCGGCCTCGTGGCAGACGTCGTTGCCGCTTGGGTTCACACTTGATCTGGATCGGCAGAGCGAGGATCAGCAGGTGCATGTCGGCGCCCTTGACTGCAGCGCCGGGCTTGAGGATGGTGGAGAAGGCAGCGCTGATGCGACGTATCAGCTGGCGGCTGTAATTTCGACTATCCGTGACACGCCACGTGGGGCCGAACACCTGCTTGTGCATATTCGCAATCCTGATAAGCAGCAGGGCGGCTGGCTCCTTTTCAACGATTTCCTTGTGCAGCCGGTGTCGGAGGAAAGCGTGGTGGGACTCAACGACTGGTGGCGATCGCCGTCTGTGGCCCTCTATGGAAGCATAGATCGTCAGGTTCTGGCTAAGACTTTGGCCGATATCACCAGACGGCATCCGTACAAGATCAGCACACGTATCCTAACCAACCCTTCGTCTGTTCTGGATCGCCTGACTGCTGGAAGCCGCCGCACATATAACTCCTCGCTAACAGGGGCCTATGTTCCCAACCGCAACCATGCTGTGCCGCTGACAAAGGACGAGGCTGCGCTTGTTGAGAGCGGCGATCTCGTTTGTGCACTTGACGCGGAGTTTGTAGTTCTGGAGGCTGCAAAGACAGAAGTGTTTTCGGATGGCACACAGCGGGTGCTCCAGCCCGAGATTCACACCCTTGCGCGTCTCAGTATAGTGCGCGCAAATGGTGGTTCGCTCCACGGCGTGCCGTTTATAGACGACTATGTGGAGATTACCCGGCCTATTGCCGATCTGGCAACCAAGTACTCTGGAATCCATGCAGGCGACCTCACTGTGGGCACATCGCCATACAAACTGTCAACAATGAAGGAAGTGTACAAGAAGCTGCGACTGTTGGTGGACAGCGGATGCACCATTATTGGACATGGCCTTAAACACGATTTCCGCGTATGCAATATTGTCGTTCCCGCAAGCCAGCAGCGAGACACGATGATTCTTTTCCAGTCGCCCCAGCATATCCGACCCATTGCCTTGCGCTTCTTGTACTGGTTCTTCTGCATGAAGAATATCCAGTCGGGTGAGCACTCTAGCGTGGAGGACGCCCAGTCGGCTCTGAAGGTGTATGAAAACTACCGTCGCTGTGCGGAAACCGGTGATGATGATATTGGTGGGATCGAGGATATTTTGGATCAGATTTATGAGGCGGGTTCTGGGCTTGCATGGAAAACGCCAGACATTTGAAATTCCTTGTTGCCCTTTTTCTCTCTCCTTTTTTCTCAAAGGGACTCTTCATATGGCATCTACACCACTTTATGTGTCTTAAATATCCTTTAGGAAACAAGAAATTGCTGATTTAGTCGATTTGCTCTTTTTTTCCCTCTTAATATTGGTTTTTTTGTTGAAATAATCCTGTACATGGAGAGAAAAGGAAATAATGAGTGATTTATGTTATTGCCGAATCCTATAGCTTTTCTGTTTGGTTTTTGTTTTGTTTTTGCCCCTTTTACGTGGTTTTTATTATGTCCCTTGCTTATATTAAATGTAGGATTATCACGTTAGTACCACTGAAACACTTTTTTGGGTTGTCCTTTTTCTTTTTGGACTCGGGGACACACATACATGCAAGTATGATGTTTAGTGCTGTCAAAATGAAACAACTTGCAATGTTTGCTGTGATTACAAATGACTTGTTTTTCTATTCTTCATATATATAGTTGGAAGTAATAACATTATTTTTTGCTAGTATGGCAATTTTCATCCTCTTTATTTCCAAAATAAAAAATCTAGATGTCTGCTTAAATATATTTCATTTAATGTGTAATATTGTTATTCTACTCAAAACAGACGAGCAAACATTATAATTCAGTGTTTCTTTTTTGTGGGTATTATAAAAAAACTGTTTACTGAATGTGAAACAAAGCAAGGATATCTGCTGCTGCATCATGTATGCGGTAACAATTTTATTTTAGGATCCTTGCTGTTTTTTGTTGTTTATTTCCAAGTGATCTCCTGTGATGTGTAGAAAATGATCGTCTACATTCTATTATGAACAATAATATCCGTAAAAAATAGCAAAGTTCTGTAATAACAGACAGAAACCATATCTGTTTCACATATATTGCACGGAAAAAGAAAAAACAAATAAATAAACATAGGGCTTGGCCATATCCGATTCGCGAAAATAAGAAAGGCAAATCAGATTACTTTGATACTCAGATGCAAGTTCAAAAGACATGGTTGGATACGGATAGAGCACGAATATTAAATGTAGACACCGGATTTTTCTTCTCTCTCGTAACGTTGAGTAACGAATAGAGTTGGGATGAGGGCACTAGTGAGAGAAACCAATGAGTGCTGTTGTTTTTGTTGTTATTTTTTGTAATTTACGTGCTTGTCTATGTTGGTCCAACTCTAAAACGACATGCATATTATAGTAAACATCCGTTATGCGATAATTATCTGAAGAACAAAATAAAGGAAAGAAAAACCAAAAAGAGGTGTATGAGCAATTTTTGGGATTGTGTTCAAATAAGAAACAATTGCCATGTATTTACGTGCATGTATTTCCGTTGTCTGTATTGTTTTATGTCGTTGACGATGTTGTCTTGTACAAGAAGGAAAATAAAATATGCAATGCTGTCCTCAAATAAGAAACACCGGTACCTCTTTTTACTTTCTTTTGTATCTTGTTTGTATAGTAATGCTTTTGTTGCTCTTGTGTGGTTTATACCAGGTTTCCTATAAATATAAAATGGAAAGGATATCCGAAGAAATCATAATGATTGCAGTCGGACTTGTTTTCTCCTTGTCGTTTTCGTAATTATTTTCAAGTTTTGTGTACCTTTTTCCTCTTTATAAAAATATACGTTCAACGTATCAAAAAATTGTATTCATCTTGTTTAAAAGCTGTTAATATTTTAAACCTTTCTCAAAACAATACTTACAGTCTCCTTTATTTTCTTTTTGCGTATCAACACACCATTTCAAAAAACAAGTGTTCTGATGTTGACTTTGGTCAGACACGTTTAAAATCTGTTTTTTTTGGTTACAGCGATAGTAAAAGTAGTATTGTTTGGTACGCCTGATCGTCACTTATTCATGCCATCACCTCAAAGGGATTATCCTACAAGTGAACCTCAAGAGGCGATAGCTTCGGAAGATTCAAGACAGTATGGATTATAAAATAAAGAATTTGAAAACATTTAATTACTTAAAAATATAATAAATTGAACAAACTAACAAACAAATAAAGGATTAAAAAGGAAAGAAAAAAGCTTGTGTTGCACAGCAAACGTAGGAACGGTAGTTTGAAAAAGACAAAAGACAAAAAGACAAGAGTGCATGCAATGTCTTTCCTTGTTTGGCTTTCCTGCATTTAAGAAAGACAGTTTTTCTGCAGAAACAAGAAAGAAGTGAAGTGTCATTATTTCATTTTGGGATTTCAACATCCGATCCCAACTCTCTTTTATGCACAAATAACAGCAAAATGCCACATATCGTGCATATGATGGATGGCATGATAAACTCTGATCAACTTTATTATCCTGATTGAAATAAAATGTAGTTGGTAGACAAGGAAGTGCAACTTGATATTTTTACTACAAAATTTGGTTTGGTTTGAATAATGTGGCAAGTAAAAAACATTAAAAGTATTGGAAAGTCAGCATTAGACCTGAACAATGTAATCACGTGATTCATCGGGGCTCATTCCTCCCGTCTTCTCGCGTGTGTCAATGTCACGCTGGGGAACTGTTGAGGAGACGGTGTGGATTCCAAAAGAGGAGCTAATGGCGGTGTAGGTGCACATTCTCGGTATAGTGTATAGTTGGTAAATATAAAGGTAAAGCAAATGGGTACGTTCTGCCTTATTTATATATTTGCTGCTAATGCTGTTGTTCAAGCGAGTGGATTCAATGGAGTTAAGATATTGTTGGAATGACAAACAAACAAAACTACCAGAGATTGTGTCTTTCCTTTTATAGGCCGCTCAACACATATTTTTTTGCAAATATACACACTCGTTATGTCTACCTTATAAATACAAAAAAAAGACAACCCATTGTCGTATATTACTTTTTTTTTACTTGTTTGCTATAATAACACCTGGGCATCTTATTTGTCATAAAAGAAGCAAGAACAGCATGGACTTCACAGTTCATGAACAATCAAGCGGTTTTTCTACTCGGCGAACAGAACTCTACCTCATCCATTTTAATCCACTATTCCAATGCATTTGTGTTTACTCCTAGGCTTTGACAATAAGAAGCATGTGAAATGAATTGTCTTCAAGGTACTTTCATGCATTCCATGCTTTAGTCTCTAATTTTTGATATGGAAAACATCAAGATCTTATTTTGTATGAACTAGAGCTTATACACAAATAAAAAATGGGGCACACATTTCGGTTATTCTTCTTATTCAACACTATTGCAAAAAAACATTGCCGTATATTTGCAATACGTTAGCGTTTTCATTATTTTTTTATTCAGATCATGTTGGCCATTTCTCTTGTTCCAATTTCACTTTTTTTAAAAATTGAAATAAAACACCGTATATGAACAGAATAACAAGCTCTTATGACAACGACATCAGCAAAAGAAAACAACACAAGCGCAATTAAGTATGAAGGCTCTCTCATCTCATTGCCACCATATGACCTAAACAGAGAACAGGACAATACGTAAGCGTTGTTTATTTTATTGTATTCTGTTCACTCTGGCGGAAAAGCAAGCAAAAAAACCTTTTGTGTGCATACCTGACTGCTTGTATTGTATGATATACAATTTGTACAATTAAATGGTATATGACGGCAAAGCTAGCACGATTTTGACAGGGAAGCCTAATAATAGCTTGATATACGTTTTGTGTTTATCTTGCTGTCATTTTTGTTTAGAAACAAACCAGAATCACTATTATTATTGCTTGAATAGATTTCTTTTTCGAGACTATTTTTATGTTCTAAACCCAAGATATGTATATGAATAAAGCTTGTATTATATGTCAATATTCTAGTGTGAGCAAATAAAAAATAAAAGTGAGAGTATATAGAAATATAATACTTTTGTTGGTTTCTTTTTTCATTTTATTCTTGCAATTAGCTTAAAATGCTGCTCATATTTGCGCTTTGTCTATTTCTTTTTTCATTTGCTGCATATGCTATGCACCAAAGAAAAAACTTGCATTTATTGGCAAACATATCATATTGTTAATTCGCTTATCTCCTTCTCATGCATGAAGACACAAAATTAAATGAAATGTATGTGGCCACATGCTTCATTTGCGAGGAAAGGGAAAGAGGGAAAGTCCAAGCATAGCACGCATACACTTGCTTGGGAGATTTAAAAACTATTGTATTGAATTCTTTTTTTTTTTTGCAAATAAAATGAAAGAAGAAATGTCTGTCTAATATCTGATTTGTTTTACAGTTAATATCAATTACATTACGGAGCTTGATACAATAAATCAGACATGTAATGTAGCACTTGTAACTACTGTTTAGATAATTTTCACGTAATTTAATAATTATTGAAAACCTCTAATTTAACTTATAAAGCTAATAATATTTCTTTACTAAAAAGAATATAATGGAGCATTTTAGGTTTAACGGAAACAGAAACAAGTTAGAATGCTTTGTAAACATTTTTTCCTTCTATTTTCTCTTTCTTTTGCTAATGGAATTTAGCAGTTAAAAAGCGGTTCAGTGAGTGGTAATACAAATTTATCTTTTTCTTTTGTTCCGATTTTATTTCAGTTGACTTTTTATTTATCTATCCAGCAGTATACGTTTTTGACAATGTCCAACATCCTCGATTTAGCAATTGTTTTGGCAGGCTATGGTGTGCTAAGAAACTCGGGACCCGAGCTAAAATGGACTTGCTCAAGTATTAAACCCAGCGTATGTGTGTTATCCATATCGCTGCTTTTCCTGGTTCGCCAGCTTGTTAATTCCGATAGGATTGTTGCAGACACACTGTCGCTTATTTGCGAGGCTGTCATAACGCTGCTTCACATGTCAAACGCAGCGTCGCAGAACACGTCCATTGTTTCGGTGGTGCATGCAGCCCGATGCGCGAGTATTTCTCTAAAAGCGCTGTTCCGTCTTACCCCATTAGCGTTTATCCTAGGCACTGCTATTCATGGCTACGCTGCCTGGTCTATTCAAACTGATATTGAAAAGGCAAAGATAGTTGACTATGTTGCTGATAGATTGCATCTGCAGCCAATTCTCCGTGTACTTGGACCAGCCAAAGAAAACACGAAACCGTCCGTAGAATAGACAAAAAACAAGGTCGTTATTTTTTTTACAGAGTTGTGTATATCAAGTGTAAAAGTAGCTGAACAAATGACCAATGTGGTTTATTATTTTGTAAACTGTGGACTGGATAGAGAGACCAGGCTTTAACATATCACGTGCATGCGTTGGATTTAATTTTAAAGCTTGCGTAATCCAAAAGATTGGTGATCAATTTATGGTTGTGTGGCGGAGATGGCTTTGTGTGGGTGGAATGGCCCTTACAGTTTCTTTTCTTTTCTTTTACAGCGTAAAACGCGGGTGCGGAAGGAACAACTTACTGCTTAACGTTGTTGCACTTTTCAGAACAACGCTATATTATTTCGCGTTTTCCTTGTTTTTTTCCTACGAGTGCTTTATTTATTCATCGAGGAAGTCAATTTAAATTGCGCAATTTTCTTTTTCATTATTAACTAAAACTTCTGCTACATTGCTGAGTGGAAGGGGGAAGCTTTTTTCTATTTTTTTTAGTATTTCTGACCAGCATTATTCACGTTTATTATTTTTTGAAACACAGCAAAGGAGGGGGCAACAACATTATCAGATTTGAAGATGCAAGTTAATCCACCACTCGCATACCGACAACAGCCACAGCAACAACATAACCAGAGGCTCTCGTCCATCAACGACTACCAGCCAAGACACAAGCCAGCACACCAGCCGTCCCCCGTGGTGGCCAACGGACACGCCAATGGGAACACAATGGCAGCCGGACCCAAGCCAAGCGAATCGTCACAGCAGGAACAGCAGCAACAGCAACAGCAACAGCAACAGTCGAAGCCAAACCAAGGCAAGCGCCAGGCATCGTTCATCAACGAGGAGTACATGACATATCTGCTGGGGGGGCCGTTCAACAGGTTTGCGTTGGCGCTGAAGTCAAATCTCGAGAATGAAATAGACTGGGCGTGTGCACGACTGGTCCCCGCCACAAGCTACGCGCCAGACTCGTGGTCCCTGGCACACCACGCGCCATTTCTGGTGGAGGCGATTCTGGGAGTGCTGGAGAAGTCGCGCAAAGTGCTGGCTAACGCGACATTCCGACCAAACAAGGCAGCAAAGGCGGCAGGGATTGTCAGGGAGGGAGTGCGGCGGGTAGCGCTTGCGGATACTGGGCTTGAGATGCTGAAGGAGCGGTCGGTGGAGCGCGCAGAGTCGTTGTCGACGGCGCTGTTCAACATAGCGCAGATAGGCGAGAATGCGGCGGTGATGGCGCAGGATCCGCGTATAACAATCGAGGCTACGCAGTGGCTCCGCTCGTTCCACGACGACGCGTGGGGGTTCGTGCGGATCAAGGCGGATCTTCTTGATCTTGTGGACATTCTCTTGCCGCTGACTCCGCAGCCTCCGTTTGACAGCGCTCCGCTACGCAGACGCTGGCCAGTGTTTGGGTCGCAGGAGTCGTCGGCGCTGGATCCGCTTGCGCTTGTCGAGACGTGTCTGTGGGCCGAACTTGTGCGTGTTCTGCATGAGTCGCAGGAGCGCAAACTTGTGCTGGGCGCCCTGCGTGTCCTGGTACAATCTGTTTCGTGGCACCCGCAGTTGGCGCGCGAGATCCTTGACTTGCCGGCTCCCAGGTGGGCTTATGGATTGCTGCCACATGATGAGTGTGTGGGTGAGCTGATCAACGCAAGACTGGCCGAACTCCTTTTGGCCCCCGACCCAGAGCTTGTCAGCGGCTGCTTTGAGCTGCTGCTTAACACCGTGCGGCTGGAGACGATGGCAAAGTCGCTGGATGAGGAGCTCGAGTCCTTTGCACAGCGGGCGGCTGAGGCTGCGGCTGCCCGGGGCGGCTCCAGCAGCGTGGCGAAGATTATCAGCGAGAAGCAGCGTCGCAAACGACTGAGGTCGGGATACAACTCGCCCGACCCTGCTGCTGCCACACTTTCAGGCGCTGACTCTGGGTCCCAGACACCCGTTTTCGGCTTCCATCCAACAGTGCGGTCCTCGGGCGCCTATGCAGCGAGCGGCGAGTCCCACCAGCAGGCATCCGAGCCCAGCATGCTTCCCGACGGCCTGGCCGCGCTTGTTGCGCTGGTCATGCAGCAGTGGATGTCGGCTGCATGTCCTCCGCCGCCGCCTTACCAGCCCATTGCTCCTAAGAATGGCGCTGTCCGTACGCAGGACAGCAAGGCCGGTGAGCCTGCGACTAATGGTACACCCAAGCAGCACCATAGAAACGACCAGCACGAGCAGAATGCAAACAAGCAGCCAACTGAGCCCGAGCTCCGAGAGGCGTGTACTTGGGTACTGCTCAATTATGAGTTTATAACACCGGCCGCCAACCAGCAGCAGCAAGTGCCTTCCTATGTTCCTCTTACCGATCTGTTTGGCCGCTACATGATTGCTAAACACGGCCAGACGGTTCCGCGTATAGGACGGGCACTGACGCTGGGCGAAATGGTTCGTGTTGTTGCTGCTGTTTTTCCAAAGGCTTCCATACAGTCCGTTTCCAACAGCCAGCAGAGGCAGCAACAGCAACAGCAGCAACAGCAGCAGGTTCCGTCCGAGCATCTTATAGCTTTGCATCTGCGATCCAAAACCCAGCACATAATTCCAATCCCCGCCGTTCCCATTGATCACCAACAAAAACAGCAGGTTTCTGGCACCCAAGATCCTTCCTCTTCATCATCATCCGCCGCTGCCGCTGGTGCTAACAATACAAATGTGTGCAGTTGGCATGGGTGCTCCGAAAGACTGACGAGCGAGCCACAGGCGCTGGAGCATGTTGCTCACCATGTAAGCGGTGCGGATGCGTGCAGATGGCGTAACTGCAACCGCATTCCTGCCGCACCATTGGGCGGTGACGGTACATCTGCAGGTAACAGTGTTGAAACAGTAAGGAGATGGTTGCAGCGACATGTGCTTATCCATGGCCCATTCTACAAGACCAACGAGAAGGAGAAAGAAAAGGAGAAGGAACAAGAGATAAAGTCCAAAGATGGACAATCTCCAGATAACAGCGACAGCAACAACAGTAATAACGCCTCAGCGGCCGACACGGTCTCGGATCCTGATATGGTGCGTTTGGCGAACCAGATACGCAACGAGAAGACAAGTGCGCTTAGTCGTATTTCTCCCTTGTTCAGTGGTGGCACTGTTCCGCAGTCGGACCAAAAGGCCCAGCAGCAGGTGATGCGGCTTGTTCTGCAGGGTGTTGGCATGGTTGAGCAGCTGCAAAAGTGGGCTGACCGAAGAACCGGCAGTCGGGGTATCCAGGATCGCATCCGGATCTGGCGTTGCGCCGACGAGGTCCTCGAGCGCGTCGCGTATGTGGCCGCCCAGAACACAATTGTTGCTCCTTATGCATCGCGGCTGTTGGCTGTCGTGAGCCAGCCTTCTCCTCACTCCTCCTCGTCGGCGTCGCCTTCTACATAACCCCGTTTCAATTTCCACTTTTTCTTTGGCTGGGTAGCTTTTGTTTGTCACGTGGTATGGGACTACTTTCTGCCCTAACTGTGCGTATATTTCTGTGATGAAGGAGACTGGGATTGGTTTAAGCATGGTTTCTTTTTTTTTTTTTAATCCTGGTAGCGAGTTTTGTTGAGAGCGGGGTTATGTTTGTTTCTTTACTTTGCATTAGCTTTTCTTTTCTTTTCTTTTTTAAGCAAAATATCCATAGCATATATTTTGTTATCGTCTTGAAACTAATCTTTTATTTCTACTACTAGCATTATACACACGACGAGACATGCCGCCAAGAACGAGAAGAGGAGGGCAGGCAAAGCGGGCCGGATCCAATCGGACTGGTCGAAGCGTAGGCGGCAAAAAGAGTAATGCAGTCCCTGCACATTCTGTGGTAACAAACGATACGGATGGCAGAGTGGAATACTCGTCGAGCAAACCAGCAAAGGATGGAGAACAGACCAATGGCGGTGACAAAAATGATGATGACAGTGGCCTTACAAACAAGGGGATCGAGGCCATAGCCAAAAGATACTGGCTTAGTGACCATCCCGACTGGTCGGAAGCTACCGTTACAACTATTCTGGAGAAACATATTGTTGGCAACGGGTACTCACGCACGACGTTGCAAACCCTCGAGAGACTTCAGTACTTTGAGCTATATCTCTGGCCTAACTACAAATCAGACTCGTCCACTGATGTCCCGTTGATCTCGATTCTGCTGATGCTGAACGAAAAGTATATCCAAGGACTGTCTGGTGCTGCTTGGGCCTTTATAGCTGAGAAATCGTCACAGGGCAAAGGCGTTGGATTTGCAAAGCTGTTTGATGACGTTGTCGCGTTTTCGACGAGAAGCGTACAAGCCGTGCAAAGCGATGCAAAGGAGCCGTCAATTCTCGCTCGCTCACTTGTGGTTCAGTTCCTTATATCATGTTTTTCCAGTCTGGAAACACCAGTAGTGCGTGAGGCATGCATGCCACTGACATCGTTGCTCCTATGGCACCATATCGACGATAGCAAGAAGGCTGTGGATGCAATGTTTGGACGAACGCCGCAGCTCCAAAAGCTCTGGAAACATATGAGCAAAAAGTGTGTGGCTGGCAAAAAGACTACGCAGGAAGAGGCAGCTAGGAACCAAAGAGACCGCGATTATTTACCCATGCTGGTTCGTGATTTCGTCAACGGTGTTTTGAGGGAGAACGGGAGTAATGGCACTCTGGACTACTGCATTAAGTTCTTGGAGTTCCTTATCGATCTTGACTCACAGCTGCCGACACGGCGGTACGTGAATCTGTTGCTTGTCGATTACCAAGTGGTTGGCTTGTGTGAGCGGTCGCCGTGGTACCAGACCAAGAATAAGGATAGTGATAATGATAAGAAGGAAGGTTTCAGCACCAACACTGGTCGCGGCGTGTTTACTCGGCTGGTCGATCAGCTCCGCGACCGAGTTTACTTCCAAGTAAGAGACGTTACAGGCGAGGCCGTTTCTGAGGCAGAGGCCAAGGAAACCCATTATCGTATTGTGCAGGAGCTTCAACTCGTAGCATTTCGAGAGTTTGCCGACACGCTTGAGCCGCTGGCGTTGTCGAGCGTGGCAAAGATCAGCGAAGACCCATCAACGCTGAGAACCTCACTTGGATCATTGGACTATGATTCCCTTCTCATACTGGCGCACATGGTCGGGATACGCACAAAATCGATAGTTGAATCATCAGCTACGCGTGGTGGTGGTGGTGGTGCTGATCTGGTCGTGGATGGCAGATACACGAAGCCTTACATAATTGACTGCTTTGTGCAGCGGTACATGCGACGCGCCACGGTGGCTGTCCAGGTGCGCTCGATATCGCTGTACCCAACCGAAAAGGATCTTCTTGACCGCTTGGTAGTTGAGGCTGACCAATATTCGCGACTGCCTTACTCTGTTTCCTACAAAGATGAATCTGGCAGTGAATGTGTGAATATCTGCTATCCGACGCTTCCTGTTCCCAAGCTTAACCTGCAATTTCTCAGTCACCACGACTACCTGATGCGGTGCTTTGAGCTTTTTCGTCTGGAGAGCACCTTTGAGATCAGGGGAAACGTCATTGATGCCGTGCGCAGACTGCAGCCACGGCTCACATACGACGAGTCTACGGATATGACCGTGGGCGGTGGAGCTGGCAGGGGAGACAGCAGTACCAGTACCAGCAACACGCATTTTGACGGGTGGGCGCGGATGGCAGTGCCCATGGCATCGTACTCGATTGTGGATGTGCAAAGACCAAGATTAGGCGAACAGGCGCCCTCTCGTGTGCGGGCGGACATATCGATTGACTTGAGCACGTTTACAGAATCGATTCGGCGAGAGTGGCTGACTGATGTGAGGCCGCGCGATGTGCTGATCCTCCTGGCAGTCAGGGCGGCTCCTGCTTCTAATGGCCGGTCGACTGCGACAGATGACGATGTACTTTGCTGGATCCAAGGCGCTCGTGGGTGCGAGGTTGAATGTCGGCTGGACAGCAAAGGAAAGCCTATTGACGAACAGCACCAGCAACAGCAACAGCAGAGCCATGACAGTCGGATGCTGAATATACGTGTTTCCATGGACACGCACCAGTATTACGAGGACATGCGCAGCGGAGGCGATGATGTCTACGCGGCGCTCAATGTGGCGATGCGGCGGCGGCCGCAGGAAAACAACTTCAAGGCTGTTCTGGAAACGATCCGCGACCTAATGATGTCCACAAGTCCATCGTCGGCTGCGATTCTGCCCGACTGGCTGACTTCCACGTTTCTGGGCTATGGCGATCCGACAAAGGCTACTGCAATGCAGCAGGCGTATGCCAGAGCCACAAGCAACAGACACAAGTCTGTGCGCATCAATCTGGGAGATACATTTTTGGATGAAGGCCATTTGCGCGAGTGTCTGGGAGACAGGAACCCGCTGGAGATCGATGGCGGCGTGTTTGCTAAGCCGTGCATTGTGGAGCTTCCAGTTGGTTCTGATGGTGTGTTGCGTGTGACCAGCGAGCCACCAGTCAATCGGGGGCCCATTGAGCTGCGGCGTCCGCGTCAGAACACGGTTCGGTTTACAGCGGCTCAGGTCTCGGCCATCCGGTCCGCATGCCTACCCGGACTGTCGCTGCTTGTCGGCCCGCCTGGCACTGGCAAGACCGACGTGGCAGTGCAGATTATTGCAAACCTGTACCACGCCCACCCAGCGCAGAAGATCCTGCTGGTCACGCACTCGAACCAGGCGCTGAACCAGTTGTTTGAAAAGATCATTGCGCTGAACATTGAGCCACGCCATCTTCTGCGTCTCGGACACGGCGAGGAGGAGTTGGATGCTGAGGAGCGGTACTCGAAGGCTGGTCGTGTTGAGTCGTTTCTGGAGAGGCGACTCGAGTTGCTGGCTGAGGTCCAGCAGCTTGCCGACTCCATGGATGTGCGTGGGGACTACGGATACACATGCGACAACGCCCGCTTGTTCTTTATCACTCAGGTCAGACTGCGCTGGGAGGCCTTCTATCGCAAGGCAGTTGCGCAAGTAGACCAGGATTCAGCAGATGCCGGTCGGTTTGTGGTGGACGGATTTCCATTTGCGCTGTTCTTTGAGAACGCGCTTGGACATTCTGTTTTTGGAGCTGCAGCGGATGCGGCGTCTTCAACGGCGTCAGATCTGCTGGAAGTGGCAGCCGGTTGCTTTAGATATATTGAGAGCATCTTTGACGAGCTCGCTGACATCCAGCCGTTCGAGCTCTTGCGAAGCAGTGCCGACCGAAGCAACTATCTGCTGACAAACCAGGCGCGCATTGTGGCCATGACCTGTACGCATGCGGCGCTGAAGCGCAAGGAGCTTGTAGCGCTTGGGTTTAGATACGACACGGTTGTGCTGGAGGAAGCAGCACAGATCCTGGATGTCGAGACATTTATTCCGCTTGTGCTCCAGCAGCCCAGCAGTGCAGTGGACGCGAGTAGTAGTCATAATAGCAACAGACTCAAGCGGCTTGTGATGATTGGTGACCACAACCAGCTTCCTCCAGTTGTCAAGAACTCTGGTTTGCGGGCGTATGCAAACATGGAGCAGAGCATGTTTGCGCGGTTTGTGCGGCTGGGTGTTCCGTATACCGAGCTGAACAAGCAGGCGCGCGCGCGTCCCGAAATTGCAGACTTGTACCGCTACCGATACACGGCGCTTGGCGATTTGGAGGCGCTGGTGGGTGCTGGGCCTTTTGCGCTGCCAAACAGCGGGTTCCAGAACACCTTCCAGTTTGTCAATGTTGCTGACTTTGGCAGCCGAGGCGGCGAGTCTGCGCCTACGCGGTACTATTACCAGAATCTCGGCGAGGCCGAGTATGTTGTGGCAGTCTACCAGTACATGCGGCTGCTGGGTTATCCGGCCTCCCGAATTGCTATTCTAACCACATACAACGGACAGCGTGCGCTGCTGCGTGATGTTCTGGAGCGGCGGTGCACAGGCAGTGACATGCTTGATGCGCTCTTTGGACTGCCTGGAGCGCTTTCTACAGTCGACCAGTTCCAGGGCCAGCAGAGCGACTATGTGCTGCTGTCGCTTGTGCGCACCAAAAGCGTTGGACATCTGCGCGACCTGCGTCGGCTGACTGTGGCCCTGTCGCGCGCACGGCTGGGGCTGTATGTGTTTGGTAGGCGCCAGCTGTTTGAATCATGCTTTGAGCTTCAGCACCCGATGAAGCTGCTTTTGGCTAACGGCGATTGCCTGAAGCTGAGGCCCAATGGCGAGCAATATGGCAAGAAGCAAGAGCAACAACAGCTGGATGGGGATCGCTCGGAGCACGACAATGGATGCATTGTCATTCGGGATGTTGAGCATATGGGTAAATTGGTTTACAAGATGATAGAGGAGGCTGTTGCGGCCTTGGACAATCGTCATTTACAGTATGATTCTTCTGACGCATCAGCTTCTGACTCTGAATGACGGCTCAAGCTCTTTTTTTTCTTTCCATTTTTTTACAACTTTGTTTTTGTGAAATAATGCTTTATCTCTCTTTTTGCCCTGCTCGCTCTTTTACACATTATAAAATATTTTGGTTTTATATTTCTTTTTTACGCAACGGCTTTGATGTGAAGGAATCCTGCCGTACAATTGTCAGTCTGTAGAAAGAAACAAGTTTTTTGTTGTTTTTCTAGAAGGATGTGGGATCTGGTCTTTTTGTTTTTTATATGCTTTTTCTTGGTCTTCTTTCCTTTGTAAATAAAAGCATGTCTGAGATGAATGTATAAAAGACCTGTTTTTTCAGTTTTGTAAGTTTTTGATAAAGATTTTCCATCATCGGTTTTTTTTATTTCCTCTACCTTTTGCATTTTGTTTCATTATCAGCTTTTTTAAAGTATTTCACTCTGCATCACATTATTATACTAATACAATATTGCATTGAATTATAAAAAATACCCATTATCATAACAACAAAAACTAGATACAAAAAGACAGATAGAGGATGCAGGTACTCACGGTGTTGAAGATAGCAACTCTATTGGCCTTTTGCGTTGCGGGCGTAAAGTCACAGGATACCAGCGATTCAAGCCTAGAACCGGTAGACGATGCAGGCGGATGCACTATAGTTATAACAGTGACAAACACCGAGGAGCTTTCCGACTGTGAGGATGACAGTGGCGAATCTGACGAATATGGTGAGCTAGTGAATGTCAGCAATGTCGAAGGGAGCGATTCAGCAGATAGCATGGATGAAGCGGAAGGACAAAAGGAAGACACTTCTTCGGGTGCCATGGCTGGTTACAACATTAACAAAATTCAAGGATCAATGCTGGGTGGTGTTTTGGCAGCTGGTGTTTTGGTGGCGGCAGGCATTGTCTAGACATGTAGTATAGCTTTCATCTGCTTTATTTGTTTATTTGTTTATTCATTCATTATTAGCCTTGAGTTTATTTTATTCTTTATTGCGTATTGACTTTCTACAGAAAATGGGAGGAGGAAATAGACAAATGAGTAGCATGCGTTTGTAAGTTGTCAATCAAAGCAACAACAACGCTGCCATCAGCAACGACGGCAATGACAACGAGAGAGAGAGAGAGAGAAACAAAAGAGAAAAAGACATGACACATTGATATACATGGCTGCTTTAATGTATCAAAACATGTGTTCAGTTTTTTGTCTTTATTCTTGTTATTGCTTTTCCTGCGTTGAAAATAACATGTATCTCGATGTCTTCTTTTTTGTTTTAATTTGTTTCATAATAATGGAACAGACTCCTTTTTTCCTATTTGGTTGGGATAAGACATTGTCCCTAGCTGCACATTTTTATTCTAATGGATGACAATATCATAAAGGAAAAAGGAGAAATTCCTGACATTATTCACGAATCTGGGTTTTCCTTTTCTAATTGTTGAAGGATGGGGTTAAATAGAAATTTATGTAGAGGTTGTGATAGTTGTTTGTGGTGGGGGATGGGGGATAAAAAACAAAAAATGTTAGACTCTGAGTGTAAGAAAGGAGGAAAATTTTGTTTCTTTTGTCACTCTTCAAGTTTCATATTTTTTTTGGGATTTCATTCGTAAAAAAGGAACAATGAATCCAATGAGCTATATATTTGCGTGTTCGTGTCCCCGTTTTTTCCACTTACTCTAAACTTGTTATTACATGGTGGAAAATGAAGAAGAGGAGGGGAGGAGGGGAGGATGGTGACGAAGATGAAATAGAGGAAACCCAAAGTTGTAAAATTGACTTGTTAACAGCCATTCATCACCATCATTTGGCCACCATGCGAATGTAGGAATTTTTTATGCATGCTTGTTAGTTCTCTTTTTTATTTTACTTTCCTCCTGCGTGCATATTGCCGAGCAGTTGCTCGAAAAAGGAGCCCGGGTGTCACTAATAAGCAGTATTTATTCTAGTTAGATGGTTAGTTGGTTAGTTGGATTTTGCTTGTTTGTTTTGTTTCTATTACTTTCAGGCAATTGTAATAAATAGACACCATTCCGACACTGGTCTCCTCTTCTTTCTTTCTTTTTTGTTAAATAATTCCACATTCAAACCCCAAAAAAGCACCACTTTATGATTCGACAACCATCCATTTCTTTCTTTTTTTTAACTTTGAACATCTCCACATAAAAATATAAATAAAAGATTAAGCCTTTATTCTTTTTAACGATATAAACATTTTTGCATTACAAACACAACCATAAAACTACCTCTCCTCTAAAAAGGCAACAACCACACAAAACAAGGAATCAGCTAATAATGACGGTGAAACGACACATTCAGTATTACCGCACAATGCAGACCAACAACGGCTGGGTATGTCAGGACTGCCTAGGTGTATTCTATACATTTGAGGAAGTTGCCACCCATTCATCCAACTGTCCATGTCGCTAGCTTTTTTTGAGTTTCAATCTTTTTCATTTTTGTTGCCATTTGTTTCTTTTTTCCTTTTCCTTTTCCTTATCCCAAAAAAATATATGTGAGAAAAATTATAAAATAATAAAAAATCTATGTGATTATGTTTAAATAAAATGGAGCACCACTGTGAACAACAGCCTAAAGGCAAAAAGAAAATAAAGTAATTAGAACTTTTAGTGTTTATTATGAAAACAGCCAATGATTCTCAACGTTGGGAGTTCGGGGGAACTAAAATAAAAACAAGAAAATGGTGGTGATGTTAGTGATTTCATGATAAAATAAAAAGAAAACAGTAGCAACGGGGGAATCTCTTCTGGCTTGCAGGAAAAAAAGTTGACCATTTTGGATTTTACACAACTGCAGAGTGTAAGAAAAGCGAAGGATTCTTTGTCATCAACTGCACATTTTGATATTGATGCTTTCTTAAACACAAGAAGGGATGAAGAAGAAAAAAGAAACAGGGGAATTGGGGGCGGGGATGTTATTGGGACTTTTTAGATTCGGACGCTGTATCATTCTCAGCTAAATGACGCTGTACAGCACGCGGAATAACAGAGCTCTCGACATAGACCCGGCCAGCAACATAGACAACGCAGGCAGTAAGGACACAGAACATCAGCGCAACGATGGGCTGGATGATGAACTCGTCTTCGTGGCGCTTGGTGGCCATCAGCGTTGATAAACCGGCGCCCTCGTACCATTTCTGCCAGATCTGGATGGTCGCAACACCAGCAACGGCCTGCGGAAGCGCGTGGTCGGCGACCGGATACACTGCTGCTGCAATCAGATTGCCATTCTGCGCGTGGAGCACGGCATTAAAGCTGCCGGCAACTCTTCTGGCATTCCCTTCCACGCGGACTGGCAGAAGCAGATGTTTGGGTGATGCCATCTTGTTGCGTGCTATGCGACACTGCATAGGCGTGTCAAAAGCGATGCTGTGCTGCATTGTGCGGTGGAACGGGTCGTCGTTGCTTACTGAGCACTGGATTGGCCCATCGTAGCCGTACACCACGTGGAGCGGCTTGCGCGTTTCCATGCATGTAGGTGCCAGATACTTTGCGCTCTTCTCCGTCGATGCGCGGCCGCCGGCGTCGTTTGGCTGGATGCACTCTATCTGTATCTCGTCGTTGAGTTTGTACTCGTCGTGTGCTGCCAGAGGCTGCTGCTTCCTGGCACTGACGCTGGCGGCTGCAGCCAGAAAAGCGACAGCTACAGCCAGTGACGCAGGCAGACGACCTACGAGCTTCATGACTGGCAGGACCAGGCAATGGAGATGGAGATTAGAGCGTGGTGGGTTGTGCTCAGCTGCACTAGTCGCTATATTATCCGTGTTATATGAGAAGGGGTGGTAGACAGAAGGCAGTCAACTGAAGAATGGATGACAGAAGAGAAGAAAGCAAAGGGGGGAGGGAAGCGAAATGACGAAGGGCTTTTTCTCCCTCTTTACGAACACCAACAAAGAGGAGGAGGCCCACATGTGAACACAAGCCACTACCGCCGCCGCCGCAACCAGCATGGTTACAGCCAATCTCCTGGATCATCCGGTGGTGGACATTCCATCTTTAGTCTCTCACTGAGGAGATGATGTAAGAAAAAAATAGGACCCTGGCGATCCCACGCAGGCCGCGGGGAATCACTCCCCAAAAGGCAACAAGGTCCACTACTACTGCTGCTGCTGCTGCGTGGGATTGCTCCAAAGCCTGACGCGCTTGGCGCGCACAAGAACGCTGAAACTGCGCAGAACCATAACCAGCGCCAGCATCGCCGACACCAGCGCAGTGGCCAGACCAGTCTTGATGCTGGTGCACCAAGCGCCGTCCGTCTTCCGTGAGCAGTCAACGGAAACAACACTGATGAGAACCAGCACGATCCACACGGCAAAGATAGCAAAGTTCAGCACACAGGTAAACCACGCCATTCGGGACTTTTCAATCCGCTTACGCGTGCGCGCAAATATATGGCAGACAATGGCTGTAGCAGACGTGACAGCAGTAACGCCGCCAACCACAAAGATCGCAACCTCGGTGTTGCGCTCCGTGGTATCCACCGCGTTGCTTGGACGCACGCTGCGCGAGTGCGCTACGAATCCGATGCTCACGATGGATACCACCAGCTGCGCTGCCCGCATGGTTATGTAAACAACAAATCTGAGTGCGCGCCAGTGACTCATCTGCTCCATGCCCACCTTGCTTCCTCTGCCTGCCTCGTCCTTCCTTCCGCTCTGCGCCCGCGCGCCATCCCCCAAGCTGCTTGATCCGGCTGTTGAGAATCTGCTGACAGCCGCTGCCACCTGCTGTTGTTCTTGTTGTCGTTGTTGCTGCTCTTGCTGCTGCTGGCCTGCGCCGTGCCACGATGACTCGCTGTAGGATCCGGCATATGGCTGGTACACTGATGAGATGTCAACGGGCGCTGTTCCACCGCTGGGCTGCGGCAGCTCAGTCTCGTTCATTTCGTAGGCGTTTCTCCTTGGCTCCATTGTTGCTGCAATGTAAGAAAGAGTCTGCTTGTGCTGAGAGAGATGGTGGGGTCTATTAAAGGTGTATGTGGAGGAAAGGATTTCTTAAGGTGAGATGTTGTTCTTGGTCAAAAGGCGAAAAGGAAAAGGGCTTTTTTCTGCGAAGCGCAAGCGCCCCTGCATTTCCCAAATTAAAAAAAATAGAGCACCAAGCATTAGCACTAGCGTTAGCGAGTAGTAGTCGCAAGTAGTGTTACACAGGCGTAAACAATGACGCAATTACTGCGGAACGTTTACCACGCACAATACGCGTGTCTCGGCCTCCTCAGCCTGAAAAGGGAGGGAGGAGAGAGCCACACGCTTTCCCTGTCTAAAAGGTCAATGACCGTTTGATGGCCTCGTAGGTGCGCACAGCGCATGGCATGTAGAAGCGCTCGAAAACAAGCGGGTGGGGCACAAATAGGCCACACACGCGCTCAATTGGGCTCTCCAGACGCAGGAAGCAGCGCTCCTGGATCTCGGCTGCCAGCTCTGCTGCAAAGCCCTGTGTGCGCGGTGCCTCGTGGGCCACCACAAGCCGGCCGGTCTTGTTCACCGAGCGAGCAACGGTCTCAGCGTCGTAGGGCAGAATGGTCTGCAGATCAATCAATTCGCACGACGCTCCAGGGAAGTCGCGCTCAATCATCTGGATGGCGTTCTCCAAAGCGTAGATCTGGGCGCCATAGCCCACCACCGTGACATTGTCGCCAGGCTTGAGGATCTCAGCCTGCGACAGCGGAATGGTGTAGTCGCCGACCGGAACCTGCTCAACGGCGGAGCGATAAAGGATCTTGGGCTCAAAGAAAACCACGGGGTTTTGGTCGCGGATTGCGGAGAGCAGCAGGCCCTTAGCCTGGATGGGCGACCGCGGCATGACAACGCGAAGCCCCGGCACATGCGCAAAGAAGGCCTCTGGGCTCTGCGAGTGGTAGTGGCCGCCGTGGCCAACGGCAGAGCACGGCGTGCGGATCGTCAGCCCGCCGGCGTTGAACTCGCCACCAGACCGGTACCGGAACTTTGCAGCCTCGTTGACGATCTGGTCAAACGCTGGGAACACGTAGTCCGCAAACTGGATCTCTGCCACTGCTGTCTGCCCCATCGAGGCAAGCCCAATGCCGAACCCTGCAATGCCCTGCTCCGTCAGCGGCGTGTTGAAAACCCGCTCACGTCCAAACTCATCGGCTAGCCCTACCGTGCACCGGAAAACGCCGCCAAACGCTACATCCTCACCAAAAACCACCGCCGTTTCGTCTGTTGCCAACACGATGCGCATTGCGTCGTTAATTGCCTGGCACATATTCATCTTCTGCGTCTCATGCTCACTGAGTCCCAGCGTCTTTAGGTTGCTGCTGCGCTGCACCGCCGCCACTGTGCGGTGGAGCAGCTGGCTGTTGCTTACGCCCATTGGAAGTCCGCGAATCGGCTCAATGTTGTTGTTGCTGCTGCTGTCTGTTGCAGTCGAATATCGCCGAACCCCGGCGCTAACCACGCTTGGGCGTGCACGCCGCATGTTCCCCCGCGTCAAAGCCAGGACACAGTGTCTGAGCATTATGATTAAATGGAGAAATAGAAAAATAAAGAAAGGCTACTACTATCAAAAAAACACAACAGCAGGGCTTAGTGCTGCTATTACGTAGGGGGAGGGGTATACTCTTAAAGGAACAGAAATGGCAGAGGAATGAAAAGAAAAGAAGACAGAACATGGTGAGATGGCGGAAGCGAAAGAGCGTGGAAAATAATAATGTTGTTTGTTTTTTTCCCACGGCCAGCAGCAGATCCTCATCTCATCTCAGCACCGTGCATATCATATGCCTTCATAGCGCGTTCAATGCTCCAAACCTGATTTTACGTTGTTGCCATTAACCATTGCCGAGCCAGAGCTTAATCTTTAATAAAGCAAACAATAGCTGGTTAGCTGAATAGGCTCTTAATCTTTGCAACAGCCTTTTTCACGCGACCGCCGCTCTCGCGCTTGGCTGGCGGCTCCTGGGCAGCTGTCTGCTGCGCACCTGCGCCCTGCTGAGCCTTTCCTTGCTCGGTAGGAGCCGGGGCTTCTGCCTGAGCTTCTGCCTGAGCTGCTGCTGGGGCTGCTGCTTGATCTGTTGCTGGAGCCGGAGCTGGGACTGGAGCTGGTGCGGCAAGCTTGGCAGCTACCACCGCAAACTTCTCGCCCTGGATTGTAGCAATGTCAAGCTCGCTCACCTGTGGCGTTCTCTCGCCGTTGGGACCGGCAACCGTTCCGCAGCCCCAGGGAGACCCGCCCATGACCGCCGAGTTGTCACGCATCTTGTCGCTCGGATAACCCAGCGAAACATACACCATTCCATGGTGAGCAAAATGCGGCATAAATGAAAACGCGGTAGCTTCCTGGCCGCCATGCTGCGACGCGGTTGAGAAAAACAACCCAACGGGCTTTCCAGCCAACGCGCCCTGCGACCACAACTTGCCAGTCGAATCGAAAAACGCCTTCACCTGCGCCGGTGCCGTTCCAAACCGCGTCGGAAACCCAAACACGAATCCGTCGGCCTCCACGAGCCTGTCGGCCGTGATCTCGGGCACATTGAGCTTTTCCGCCGCATTCATCTTCTCCAGCACATCGTCGCTCAGCGTCTCGCTGATCTGGTATATCTCTGCATCCACCTTGCCGCTCTTCAAAAGCCCCTTCATCACTGCTTGCGCCAGCGTCTGTACGTGTCCGTACGTGGAGTAGTAGATTACAAAAACCTTTGCCTTGGCCATTCTCTCCGTCTATGGTGGGTGATAGATAAGGTGGATTGGTGGTGCTTCAAGTACTGTGTTATAATTCCTTGCTTCCTATATTAAAAAGATATATGCTACAAAAAGAGAGAGGAAGAGAAAACAAAAAAAGGACAAGCCGCCTTTCTCAGAAATTTTGCTGCTTCATAGTTTTCAATGCAAACAATACGATGCAACGCGACCAAGACAAAAGGGGCTAGCTCAATCCATTCCCCACCCAACATTACCAGCGTTAACGCTAATGTTCCCCAGGCTGAACACGGTTGCCAGTTCCTCTCTTCAGAGACTATATTACTAGCGCAGGCGGCCCAGACCGCAACCGCCATCCTAATCCACAAACCTTTATTCGCTTATAATTTTTTATATAAAGAACACTAACTCGATTAACAGGGAAGCCTAGAGATAGAGCGATGCAGCAAAGATAATGTCGCGCTTGATCTTGACAATTCCGTCAGCAAACTTGTTCTCAAGATCGACGTTGCCAATGGCCTTTGCAGCCTGGCACATCTGGCGCAAAAGCTCCTCCAGACGCCGGAATGCGCGGATCAACGACCCTTCAAAGACATCGGTCATTCTGCAGATCTGCGAGAACTTTGCGCCTCTGCACCAGGCGTTGACAACGTCCATCAGCTCCGGCTTGAACGACTCCACATACTCCTCCTCATTGATGCGCAGCTTGCACTCATTGGATGTCTGCGCTATCTGGCGCGCAGAGTCCTGCATTATACGGAGTGGCAGCGCCAGATCCTCCTTCAGCTTTGGCGGATCGCCGGTGGTTTTCTCCTGAAACACAAAGCACGAGAGCAGAGATACCGTCTGCTCCGTCGTCAGGTCGTTGAAGACTCCGTGGAACATCAGTTCAGTCAGCAGCAGCTCGTCGCCAGACGTGATCTCGCATGCCACGCGGCCCTTCATGGTAATGACGTCCTCGGTCGTTGTGTATCCAAGACGACGAAGCACGCGCTTGCGGCACTTGAGCTCATCCAGCTGGACGGCCGACTGCGCCTCCGATATCTTGCGCCGCGTCTCCTTCAGCGTGTCCTGCACCTCCACTTTGGCCTTGTACTCTGTGAAAAGCCGTGCCTCGTCCTTCGAGCCAAACAGCGGGTGTTCGTGCAGCTTTGTCTCGAGTGATGATATCTTCGACACAAGGTCTTTGAACGACTCGTCGGTGACACCCATGTCGTTGATCGGATCAAGCAGCGGAATCTTTCCATCAAGCCGCTTCTGTACCTCGGCTATGCGCTTGCGCATATCGCGCAGCTCCTTGGGCGACCTGAGGTCATCCGGCATGTGCACACGTACCGTGCTTATGCGGTCGATGCACGAAAGCAGCACCGGAACAACCATCGTTTCTCCGCCAGCAACGTCGTTAATGTTGCACGGAACCACCGACATGCTGCCTCCATCCGCTGACGTTGCCGACGTTGCCTGCAGCTTGCGCAGAGCGCCTTGGTCTGCGCGCTTGCAGTACATAAGCACATCGACTATGTATCCGTCGGCACCAACCTCGCTCTGGTCCTTGGCCTGCTTCTTGAGCTTGCGCTGGAAATACGTGACGCATCCCCAGCCAAAGTTCAGCCCGCCCGTGTTGACACGCACAAACCGTCCCGCCTTGAGGAACGGAAGCGAATTGGATGGATGGACAACAACCCTGGCAACCTCGCTGCTCAGCGAGTCCAGCTGCGTGCGCAGATCGTAGAAGCGCTTGACGCTGGGCTCGTTGTCGATCTTGATAAGTGCAAGCTCCGTCTGCAGGGCCTGTGCACGGATCTCGAGCTTTGGGATCTGAGCATGTGTCTGGAACTGGTAGAACGAGCGCTCCAGCATGAACTGGGGCGTAAATGTCTCCACGCGCATCAGATTAAGCACCATGTTATACGATAGATGAAATGCCGAGTTGAGCACGTCTGGCTCGCCCTTCACCATATCCTTGGCAACTGATGGCTCCATCTTCTCGTCAACCATCATGATGACTACTCCGCGGTCATCCAGGCCTCGACGCCCGGCGCGCCCGCTCATCTGGATATATTCGCCCGACATCACCCACCGGAAGTCCTTGCCGTCAAACTTGCGCACAGACGTAAACACAACTGTGCGGGCCGGCATGTTGAGTCCAATCGAGAATGTCTCTGTGGCAAACAGGCACTTGAGCAGGCCCTCCTGGAACAGAATCTCAATGACTTCCTTCAGAATCGGAAGCAATCCCGAATGGTGGATTCCGATCCCGCGCTTCAGAAGCGGTAAGATGTTCTCGATCTGGGGCAGTCGCCGGTCATCCTCGCCAAGCGAGCTGATTGCGTTATTGAACACTTCGCCTACCATGTCCTTTTCGGCCTCTTGGTTAAAATCAAGCTTGCTCATCTGTAACGCTAGACCCTCGCACTCACGCTTGGAGAAGCAAAAGACAATCACCGGGTGGTAGTTGCGCGACATGATCATCTTGACAATCTTGTAAATATCGCTCTTGCTGCCTGTCTGCTTGCCCTTGTTCGTGCGCCCTTTCTTCTGCTTGTCCTTGCCGATGCCGCTGACATCGTCGGCTGCCTGGCCCTGCGCCTCCTGCAGCACTGTGATTGCGCGCTGAAAGTTCTCCTCGCGGAACTGGCCCTTCTCATCAACCACCAGATGGATGCCATCGCCGCCCTGTGGAAACAAATAATGCTGCAGTGGCGTTGGTCTAAAGTCCGTGTACACCACATGGCACGGCTGCTCGTGCGTCTTTGTAATCCACTCTGCAAACTGCATTGCGTTTGGAATCGTTGCCGAAAGAAACACAAAGTGCACCTGGTGAGGTAACAGGATGATTGTCTCCTCCCAAACAACACCACGCTCCTTGTCGCGCATGTAATGGATCTCGTCAAACACCACCCACGCAACTTCGCGCATCACCTCCGACCCACGGTACAGCATGCTACGAAGAATCTCCGTTGTCATCACCAGACAACTGGCCTGCGGATTGATAGTCACGTCTCCTGTCATCAGTCCAACATCGCCAAACTCCTCCAGAAACTCTCTGTACTTTTGGTTCGACAGTGCCTTGATCGGCGATGTGTAGATCACCCGCTGCTTGTTGCGCAGACACTGTGCAATCGCGTACTCTGCAACTACTGTTTTTCCTGCCGACGTGTGCGCTGCAACAAGAACAGACTCATTGCTGTCAATGCACTGCACTGATGCTTGTTGAAACGGATCCAGTTCAAACGGATACGTACGTGCTGGGTTTTCTATCCGTGGTCTCTGGGACAGTGGCACATAGTTGTATCCTGGTGGAATTGCCACCTGGTGACGCACCGAATGGCTCAGCACAACGTTGCCTGTCTCCTTGTCCGCTGCACTCGTATCCAGACCTGCAGGCTTGATCTCGCGCTGCAGGTCCTCCTCAAATGTGTCAAGAACAATCGCATCTGGCCCCATGGCCAGTCCTGTCTTGTTGTTAGACGATCCATTCTGAGAGCTGTCTCCAGTCTTAGGCTTCTTCGTCCCCTCTTCGTTCTCTTTGTGTTCTGGCGAAAGCTGTTGCTCCTGCTTTCTTTTCAATTCATGATCGCCATGGGTGCTATTTTCTACTGGTGCTGGTACGGTTTCTTCAATATCTGAAACGTCCGACGCATCGCTTCCCTCGTTAAACACATCAAACAGGGCGTCCGTATCCATGCTGACTCCAATATACTATTCTTACAGACCTCCCCTTTTATATGTTTGGCGACTAGTATGTTTGGCTCTTTTTTTATAAAATAAAATGGGCTGAAAATTGCTAAGGATAACAAAGAAAGAAAATGTAGTAAAAAAATATGCTGTTGAAATTTTTTCATCTCTTTCCTTTTTTAGCAGCACCTACAATACTGATTTGATTACGATTGATTGCAAACGGTTTGGTTAAAATTAGCCGCTAAAAAGGGGCTTTTCTTCTGCCCCCTTATCCTTTTATCAATTGTTAAATTTCTGTTTTTTTTTTCATTTACGTCTATCTGCGTGTTTGTCTCCTCTTTGCTCTTTACATTTACTCATTTAGTACAGCTTCATTGATAGATAAACAGCTATTTGTGTTGGTACGATTCCAATATATATATATATTTCTCCTTTTTACAGAACAAAGCAGAGCAAACACTCCTTCCCACCAATGGGTATTCTACAAAAGGACAGACACGGTACGAAAAGTACAAAACCTCCGATCCCAGTGCCAGACTGCTGGATCGAGAGGATCAGAGCCGATGCCGATATTGATGCTGCCGATGGCGAAGAAGGAAATGCAGAAAAGGGCGTGGCAGAGTTGGGAGACGAGTCCAGTGAGGAAGCTGGTATTATGCAGCTGCTGCGTGCTCTGATCACAGAGCTTGCAACCAAGAGCGACACAACGTGGCTGGAGCAAAGCAAACGTCTAAAAGCAATAGACAGCCATCTTTCAAGCCTAGGTCGATTATCAGAAGTGTCGTCGGCAACATTATTGCACGTGCGCACCGTGATGATCCCCATCTTTGTAGAATGCTACTTTCTTCCAAGCGACCTGGCCGTTAGAAGACAAGCAATCCCGCTCATCAAGAATCTGAGCCAACTAGACCCATCATGCGTTGACAATGTTCTGCAGGCCAATCTTCTTGCCTTTGTTGGTGCGCCCAAGAGTATTTGCACCGAGCTCGACGTTTTTGATACAGCGAACGCTAAAATGGCAGATGATATATATTCTAGACAATCTGCTAGACACCGCGCTCAGGCTCTAGAGGTTTTGGCCACTGTTCCGCAAGGATTTCCTGTTATCTCCCGCTTTGTTAGCGAGGTCCTTGCGTACACTTCCAGCACCCTCGACGATACTCTCCCGCGATTGCATAACCCGCAGCAAGGTCTTGGATCAGTCGAGCTTGTTGCACTGCGTGAAGATTGCGGCCAGATCATCCGTTTGGTGTTTTTGTGCATCTCAAAGCTAATGTCCGAAGACTCTTCTGCTGACATTCAATCGGCGATCCTCGCTTCAATGCGCATCCCGTCGCCTGGTTTTGTTGAAAAGACACTTTTACGCGTGTACCAGCTCTGCTGGGATCTACTCAGTTGTGAACACGCAAGCCTTAATTCGCGCCAGGTTGCTGCTCTGGTTCTCGTATCTCTGATTGAGGGATCTGGGCTGACAACGGAACAGCGTGCCATACTGCTATCCACTCGGGCGCTAGATATCAAGGTAAACGATTCAAGCGATGAGTTAGAAAAGACATATCTTCCAACAATCGACGACTCTCCAAGCAGATTGAAATGCATTGACGATGCTGTGGCTATGGTCTGCGTTGCACGTGCAATTGTATCGCAAGCATCCTACCAGACGACACTTACAGAACTGGACATAATCCCATCGCCAACAGTGCCTGTCTCCTGTGGCAACGTACATGAAGCCGTTTTTACACATATTGCTTCGGTATGTGGCCGTTCGCAGTTTGCACCTGGTGTCAAGGTCGTTGTATTTGAGTCGATGTCAATCTGGCTGCAAGAAACAGCAAAACTCTTGGAGCGCTGTGCTAAAGATCCAACGTCAGAACTGTGTAGCACGGCATTTGCACTTGGACAGAGAGTGCTTTTGCTGCAGCGTGAGCGTATAATGGGGTATCTGTGGACCTACTGGGACGATCCTGTTGACGCTGTGCAAATCAAGATCAGAGGAATATTTGAGGCATTCCTTGACATTGGCTCTGCAATGAACAAGGCAATTGTGGCAGATCCTGAGGTGGCTGCTGGCGTTGATAGCAACGCCTTTCTTAGCGATGTCCTGGATCTTGTCCTTACGATGAGCTGGAGTCGCAAGGTAAAGTACTCTCTGCTAGCAACTCTCAGCACCCGGATTGACTTGTTTGATCTGTTTCTGGGGCATCCAGACATCCTGCAGAGCTGCTTTGAGGCACTGTCCCAGGTCAACATGGCGCCACGCGTATCAACGCTGGTGGCTGCGTTTTTGGAACGAGCTGCTTCTGATACGAAGAAAGCCAGCGATCCACTGGTTACTGAGAAGCGCTATGTGTCGCTTTGGGCTGAACCTGTCGTTGTTGCTCTGTGCAAGGATGACGATACCAGCCGCCGCATGCTGGCCCAGCATGTGCTTCCTCGTCTGTTTGAGGCTCTTCCAGAAAGCGTTGGAACCATACTCCGGCAGCTGAGCGTTTACTGTCTCTCTGATGCCGACTTGCAGAAGGACGGGCGCTTTGCATCAGCCCAGAGGCAGCAACGCTTTGATGCGTGTCGCCAACATGCGCTTATTGTTGTTCTTAAGGCTGCCCGGGCATTGGACCTGGTTAGCATTGATCAGCTTGTAGCGATGGATGCCGGGCTTATTGAGATGCTCGGTCGCGCCGTTCATCATCCAGATTGGTCTGTTCGTGCTGATATGCTTGGGCTTTTATGCGAAGCTCGCAAGCTTTCAACGCCATTGCATGAAATTGAGCTCAATCTTTTATTTCGACTCTTGCGCGTGTCATCAAACGCGCCATCGGCGGACTTTAGACAGCAGCAGCACAGCGCACTCACTGTTTTGGCTACTCGACTTGTCACTATTGCAACGCACGCCGACCGAATTGTTACTACTGGGCATCCGCCTGTTCCCTCGCAAAAGGTGCGCCACCGTGAGCGGGCCAAACGCGAGACAGCAATTGCTAGAGGCAGGGCGGAAGGAAAGAGTGAGGCCCAGGTTCTGAGTGAACTTGGTATCTTGTCGCAAGACGAAATGGTTGCACAGGCACGGATCACTCTGGCAAGTGTTGAGAAGACGATAAACACGTGGTTGGACTTGGCTGTGCGTGGATGCCTCTATCCAGGTGCCGGATTTTCCAAAGTCGCCATGGGGCTGCGTTGGCTTGATATTCTGTGCTGCTTCTTTACGCCTGGACGCCCGGCACAGGCGCCAGACAGTTCGGCTATTCCTTTTGTCGTGCCTGGTCTATCATCTCCTCGATTTGAAAAGGAAGGTGGTCAACTGAGCGACAACGGCTCAGTTAGTGCCAGTGAGATTGTCACTGTGCTGACTCAGGTTTTGATCGATGACCCGTTTGAGGCGAACCGTGCCAGTGCGTTTGCTTTGCTAACAATGTGGCCGCTGATTCCACCTGATGATGAGCTGGCTGCTGCTGCTGCTAAGCGCTGGGCTCAAGATCTGCTAAAGCGTGGACTATTTCTAGTCAACAGCACGCGAGCTGGAGAAAGCGAGAGCGGTGCACTGATTGTGCGTTGGGTGTTCCGTAAGTTTGTCATATTGCAGAATATGCGTCTAGATACCGACTCCGGCGATGGCAGCAATCTGTCTCCCGCGCTTTCGTTTGCATATGGTTTGACATTGCAACTAAAGGAATGTCACGATGCAGCCGAACGCAACCTGCTTGATGCTGCGCAGCACTATCCTATGCACGGTCTTCTTACCGCGCTTCAGTACGTTGTCGGTGAAATTAATTACTCCTCTTCTGATGTGCAGAGCGACGCAAAGAAATGGCATGCATGGCTGAATGAGCTTACCAAAACAGCAACAAATGTTACCAATGTTGTGCTGGGCGTTTTGACCAATGCTTCACCAGAGGGCAATGTCCCATCGTCGTATAGCGAGGTGGAGGATCGGATTGACTCGATCATCCACACAGGTGAGGCTGAGAATGACGATGCTAGCATTTCTGATGATATTGGTGATCAGGATAACATTGATAATGTGGCAGGACCGAAGCAGCAGGTGATTCTGTCGTACTGCTGGCGTACTGTCAAGGAGGTGTCTGGCCTACTGGCTGCAATTGCCACCTGTCCTCCCGGTTCCGATCTCAGCAGCCAGAATGGTCTTGTCATTGCGCCGCTAATTCAAGAGGAAACTGTAGGCGATATTGGCAGCTTGCTACGTGTTCTATTAACGTCGATTAGGCATCGTGGTGCATTTAGCGCTGTTTATCCGTCATTCACCAACGTATGTCGACGCATGTTCAAGTCGCCAAGCGTATCTCTCAATCGCCAGGTCGGCGAGTGGCTAGATCAGTGTCTTGACATAGCAACCATCTGCAAGGTCTCTGTAACACGTCGGAGCGCTGGATGGCCGCTGTGTCTTTTGTCTATACTGACATGCGACAAACACGCAACTCAGGCGCTTATGCCGCGTGCTATGGATAGGATATTCAAACTGGCAGCAAATATGGATTTGGATTTGAATCGAGAACATAGTGCAGGAGCAGATGAGGGCGACGGAACAACAGATCTTCCGCAGGTACACGCAATAAATATGTTGCGATCGCTGTTGGACGACCATGCGCTTGCTGCCGATATTGTGCCGTACATTGAGCAGGCGTATGTTTTGTCTCTGATCGGTCTTCAATCACGACACTGGGCTATCCGTAATGTTTGTGGACTGCTGTTTGCTGCGCTGACTCGGCGTGTCTTTGGAAATAACAAGAGCCGCACAGATACAAAGTATGATGGCATTACTGGGCGTGAGCTGTTTACGCGGTTCCCTGGATTGCATCCGTTCCTGACCAACCAGCTGGAGGATGCAGTTGATAGAATGGCCGAGGTCGAGGTGTACGAAGAGCAGCATTCCAGAGACCAGGTTGTAAATACAATTATGCGCAGCGGTGCGCGCTTTATACATCCAGCTCTATTCCCTTGCCTGATTCTGCTTGCGCGTCTGCAGCCGTCACCGCACGAAGAACCGAAGGAGTCTAAGAGTTCAAAGAAGCTGGATGCCCAACTAGTTGCCGCGGAGAATGCAGGTGTCATTGCCATATCTCCACATTCAGAGTCTGCAATGGGTGCCGTTGCGCCGCCAATGAACCTGGACCATGAAGTTCTGACGAGGGTCAACGAGCGCAACTCGACAGTGCATGTGACGTCGGCGTCGACGATGATGAGCATGTATTCGTTTACAGAGCTTGTGGAGCTGTGCATCGAGAGTCCTGTTTACAAGACGCGCGAAATGGCAGCACGCGCCTTTGCACCGCTGATACCAACCGAGCGAGCTGCATCGGTTATCGTGTCGCTTCTCCGCAATATCCAGGACATGGGTGGAACCATGGCGGTAAACAATTGCCATGGAACGCTGTGCCAGGTGCATGAGCTACTACGTGTGCACTGGCGTCTTGGCAATGCATCCGAAAGTATGTGTCGCCAATTTATTGCGCACGTATTCCCTGCGCTGACAGCGCTGTGGCAAATGCTTGTTCGCTCGAACGGACTGAGCGAGGAAATATGCGATGTGGTCCGTAACAGATACCTGGCTATTGTCAACGAATACATTGCGCGTGGCGAGGACTACCTGCTCCAGAATGTGACCGACCGCGAGATTGTGTGCGAGGTACGTCTGCAGCTAACGCGCTTCCGTGTGTCTATTTTGTATGGCTACTTGCATCCGCTGTTTGTCGAGTCTAGCGACCTGTTTGGCCCCGAGTGCGCAAGGATCCCGGGTGCCTTTGGAACTGTTCTTGAGCTGACCAAGCTGCTTCTGGCATGCATCGATGACCGTGTTTCTCCTGCCCGAGAGACCGATGGTTTGATTGAGCCTGAGCTCGATCTTAACGGCGAAACTGTGTACAGCCCGTGGTCTGCGCTTCACACGATTCTGACCAACGATGTGTTCTATGAGGCAAAGTTGGAGGTGCTAGAATGGATGGCTAACCACGCCCGATGCGAACGCATGGAGATATTCCAGCTTGTAGAGATTGACAGTCTTTTGGGCGTGTTGGTAAAGCCCACGGGTGTCACTGACGACCCGACTGTTATAGCAGCGTCGACAAGGCTTTTGGCGCTTATTCTGACCAAAATGGAGATTGATCTGCGCGCACTCCCTGTAAGCAGCTTGACGGCCTATTGGGATGATATTGTTGGGCGCCTTGATGCCGAATTCTGTCCTTTATCTGTGTCTGTAGCCTATGTAGAGCTTCAAGCGGCACTTATTCATATGGTGCGTCAAGAGACTAGCAAAAATGATAAGGATGCGGTGGCTGCAGTGAATCGACGGTCGCATGCGTGGACCAGTCGCTTATATGAGTGGACGGATCCCGAGTGTGCTGCTCCTTACCGCCAGGCCGTAAGTCGGGCGTTAGTCACATATAGCGCAATTAAACGGTACATTGAGGCGATTCCGCGGTTGAATGAGTCAATGATATTGCTAGTACACTCTCCAAGTGAGGAGCTGCTGAGATTGTGCTACTGGCGATTGCTGCAGGACGACGACGAAGATATAAGATCGTTTGTTGCACAAAGTATATCTCGCCGTCTCGGGCGTGAGCTAGCATGCGATCAGGCCTGCGAGCAGCTTGTTATTGACTTTAGGCCTGGCACTAATGGGATAGCAAAGTTTCCACGCACGTATGTCACAAGTCGCATGGACTACATTCTTTCCAGCACTGATGTGGAGGAAGCAGTGCTTGGCGCAATCAACCCGAGCAGAACGCTTTTTGATCATGAGAATCCCAACACATATATCGACGAGCCGCGTAATGTGCAGCTGGCGTTTTATTCGCTGGTCACTATTGCGGATGGGTGTGTGGATTCTAACAAGGAGGCGCTCGAGGCATTTGATTCTGGGGCAGACAGGTGCGTCAGTGCTCTTGAAACGGCGCTGCAAGTGCTGTTAAAGCTGCGGGTGACTGCGTCGGAGCAGGGAATAGCTCTGTCGGGGATGCTTGGTGCGACGTCTGTATCGGCGCTGTTTTCGCTTCTGCAGTCGTGGATCCTTGGAGCACGACTAGCGCTTTTTGTTGGGACAAGACATGGAGATTCCTCAACGGCTGTGAGGGTTTCTCGGGTGGCAAGACAATGGCTGGAGTCGAAAGAGCTTAGGCCTGTACATCCATGGGTTGCACGGTCATTACAACAGCTGCTAGATATGGCCACAGGACCGGTCCCTGTTTCGAAGGAGCGGGTGCTGGAGGATTTGTTTCTGCTGACCCAATCTCCAGTCTCCAGTCAATGAATTCGCCATGAGCAAGGGTGTTTTAGCGAGGATGGTAGCGAAAGTCTTGTCTGGATTGTTGCCGCATGTAATGCTGATGGAGAGTTGGAATAGCACGTGGATCACTTCGTAATGACGTGGATACCGAAGATCTTGGAGTGGCCAGCTCCTGTATCTGCGCCCGTGCGTCTCGCAGCAACCTGTTTTGCTTTGCTATCCGCTCCTGGAAAATATGAATTGCGCTGTTCTGGTTGTCGATCTGGAACTATGCTTATAATGAATGCCAGCCGCATAAGCAAGCAATGTGTTTAATAAATGCAGCAGCAGGATAAATGGCTTTTTTTTTTCCTTTTCTTTGCTATAGACACGATGTACCAGCCCCCATACTATAATCTGTTTTTTTTTTCTGTTTACAAATCAAAACACTATTCTGGATGGACGTTATATACACAATATGCACTTGCCTGAATACAATAGCGAAGCCGATCCAGCTCAGCCATCAAGACATTGTGGTCAAAGAGCGGAAGCACATCCGTAGGAAGTTGTCCTTGCTGGATTGGTCTGGAGGCACAGACGGTGGAGCATACAGGACATGTCACAGCATTCATGCTAATTGCTGCTATTGAGCGACAGGATCCACAAAGAACATGTGTACATTCCAGAATATGAGCTGGAGCTGCATGGCTTGCAAACACCATGCAGTTGTTGCAGTGCAGCCAACTCGGTAGTGTGAATGTTTGGTGATTTCGAATGTTGTTGCTGTTGCTGTTGTTTTGTGGTGGCATTGTTGACTTATTACTGTAAAATATTGGAGGCAATTGGTGATGGCAATAAGAAACTAAATTAAAAAGGATGGGAAATTAATTTTATATTTTTGGGTACTGACTAGGAAAGGAAGCAAAAAAAAGACATGACATCCTGCATTTATTATTCCCTTTTTGCTATGATGGCAACTGAAATTAAAAAAGGAACACGCATAAAGTAAATGCCAATATTTGGCTCGTTATTTTGGATTTTATCACAACTATTGTTATTTTATGCATTCATCCCAATAAAAAGTTTTTTTTTTTTCATTTTCGAATACATGCATTAATTTAACGATCTTCCAGAGTAGTACTTTTTAATATACACATTGTATAAAAAGATATCTAGCACAATAGAAAGGAACTGTTTATATTATCTAAATGTGAGCCCCCATTGCAAACTCGCATGCTTCTTCGGATGTGATTCCGATTTTGTCCTCGGGAGGAATTGCACGGGAATCTTTTTGGCATTTGGTGGCGTTGATGGAACCGAATAATACTGACATTTTGGAACTGTGCGCACAGTGAAGGAAAAATAAAGACAAAGGGAAAAAAGCACGAGATGTGGTGTGTATGGGCCAGGAAGAATGAATTGAAGAAAATATAGCGTGATTCCTGTGAGATTTGGATTGTATTATTGTTCGGTCACCTTTTTTGTTGCTCTTCTTTGTTGATGCTGATAGTCCAAGCAAGAGATGAGTGGGGTGGAAGGGGTTGGAGGTAAGGAAGTAAATTGCAGAATATTTGGATCTGCTTTTTTTTCTCCTCCCTGCCATCAGCTTTCTATTTATATGTTATTAAATGTACTGTTAGTTTTAGTAAAGGTGCTTGTTTTTCTTTTCTCTTATTTTCGTGGTTTATCTCCACTCTAAATGCGACTTGATTGTGTTGTACACATTCTTTTCCTTGTTCCCAAAAAAAGCCACCTCGGCATCAATTAATGTTCAGCACTCTTTATCCATCATATGTCTTGCGTTGTTCAGTATGCAGGAGAAGAAGAGGAATAGCGGAGCTCCTTTAACATATATTTTTTGCTGTTCGACTTTTAAAGGCGTCAAGGATTGTTATTCTGACATTTTTCGCATCACATAACATATATTTGCATTGGTTTCAAAGGGGGTGCAGCTGCCCTGGCCATGCAGCGATACAAATGTATTATGATATTGGGTAAGACTTTTTCAAGAAACAGTGGATAACTTTGCGTGTGTATTGCGCATCTCATTATTAATGTAAAGTTTTACCTCGATCTCGGCAATGCGACTCGTTTCGCAGACTGTCCCTGATATAGGGGACTATAAACACAGACTTTGATCAATGTCGCTAGTGGTTTTGTAGAGCTGCTCATGGTGAGGCACAACAAAGGGAATTGACTCGGGATCAAGCTCGGGAAAACTGTCACGCACCGTCTGCATAACTAGCTTAAATAGGATGTCATTACCGCGGGCGTTAAGGTGGAGGCCGTCCCACAGAAAATCCTCGGGCGTTTTCTCCATTGCTGGCCAGAGATCCACGCACGGCACCTGCTGTTCTCGCGCAATAGCTCTGACGGCGTCCGCATACAGATGCGTTGTCTGCGAGTTCCGGTCTATGGGCATTTTCTTTTCTGCCTGGCTCTGTGCAAAGAGCTCTGGCGCAACAGGTGGCGGCGTAACCAGAACAACCCTTGTTGTTTCCGAGTAGCACGCAGATGTAGGCGATTGCACCAGACGAACCATATGCTCTATGTTAGAGCGGAACTCGTTCAAGGGAACGTGCGCCTTGTACGGCGCAAACTGCGCGTCATTGGAGCCAAACAGAATGACTAGCAATCGAAGCTGGGAACCCTTGTGCTTGCCGGAACGCCGTTCAGAGTCAGAGACGGCTGGTGGAAGGATCTGGGGCAAAAGAATCCGGCCGTGCCGCGAGTTGTATCCGCTAAACCCCCTGTTGACAATGTCCAGTTTGCGCAAGTATGTCCGTGCCAGCTGCGCAGTCCATCCGTTCTTGGTGACATCCCAGCCATGCTGCGTCAATGAGTCCCCGAAGCAGACGATTGTGTCGTACAAATGCCCGGCATAGGTGGGCATTTCCAAAGTGGTCTTTGATTGAATTCGAATCTGGAAATAGTCGTTGGCAAGAAAGGGATAGCTCAAAAGAAAACCGATTATTATTAGACAAATAAAAGACATGGGAAGAGGGGGAAATATGATGAGGGTGGTTTAGGAAGCGGATAAGACAGAAGAAAGCGTTCGTAAAAGATCCCTCGTAGGATCAGACAGACTGTTGTTAGGAGATTCTCGACGACGCTGGTGCATGCTGGAGCTGGCAACAGCCACAGCTCTTTCGCGCCGCTGGGAAAATGCAAAGCTCAGGTCCTTGAGACACAGCTCGGTCTGGCTCTGCGCCGCAAGATGCGTTTCGTGCGCCCTGTGCATGTCCAGATGGAAGGCATCCAGCTGGACCTGCAGCTCTTCGGTTGCGCGGGAGATCTGATCCTCGGCCTGCCTAACATCAGCATCGGTTGTGTCGCTGTAGGAATGCTCTGCACCCAGCAGCGACCAGTCAATGGTGGTCAGGCCCTTGGATAATGGCTCGGTATTGCAGTCATCGTCAACCGACTGAAGCTGCTTGACGGGCTTGGGAAGTCTGTCGACCACTCGCGCATGGCTGGTGCTTGCGCGCTTGAGCTCGTGCACCCACATGTCATGCTCTGCCTGCAGTTTGGCGATGCGCGTGGAAAGCTGCTCTTTGAGTTCTGCGTTTGCCTTGTTCTCCGGGTGAACCTGCAGCTCTTGTTCGCTGCCGTTGTCGTTACCGGCAGCCTGGTCGCCATCGATTGGGCGGTGGTACCACGAGGTCGCAATGTCGCCACGCTCAAACGCTGAGTGGATATCGTCAACAGCTTCACGAAGCGCGTCCTGCAGGAGCTTCTGCACGGGATCAGGAAGCTCGGATGGCCACTTGGATGACGGCGTGTCTGTGCGCCGAGCACACCACGCCAGAAGCTGGCGCAGACGAATGGGCTCCGGGAGCTCTGGCGAAATGTGCCGGTAAAAGTCGGCGGAGCCAACCGACTCGTGTGGAATAGCGTTAAACCCGCCGCCAATCGAGGACGCTCTTTTGCCGCGCATCGAAAAGGTCGAGCGTCGCCGTCCGCCGCCCATGGTTGACTTGCGCGAGTGCTTTGAACGTGGCTTGGCTGGAGTGCCGTCAACGACGTTTGTGCCTCGCCGGCCAACCACAAACCCGTTATCAGTCAGCCGCGTGCGGGTGCGCGAAATGAGCGGCGTGGGCTGCGGCGGCTTCTTCAGCGGCACGCTTATTTCGTGAACCACATTGGTGGTTGCTGCGTTTGTGTTTCCGGGCTTCTCTGTCAGTCTGCGCTTGGGCTCGGGAAACACCAGCTGTGCTGCTGCGCTGTTCTCATCGCCAAATGGAGACAGGCGCTTCTTATTGTCTACGCGTTCTGACTTTACCCGAGCTGCCTTTACTTTGTTCGGATGTGTGGGCTTGCGATTGAACACAAAGCCATGGTCGTTGCCTCTGGCTGCAATCATTTCGCCTGACGATTTAATAGTCAAAAATAAAAAAACAGGAATGGTAATTTATAAAGACAAAAAAGAAGGAAAAAGGGGAGCAATGAAAACTGAGGAACAAAAAGAGGAGAAGATTATATCAGATTCTATTACGGTTTCCTTAATCGTAAACAATGAGGATTCAGCACTTTGTCTTTTGTTTACGCTAAAAAAAACCTGTCCCTCGTTTACTGATTGGACGAAGAAAAAAACCTCTACACCAATCATATCACCCCCACCCTTAAAAGCAGAAAAAAAAGGAAATTCTAACTCGAGTCTGGAGAATCGTGGCCGTACTGGCGGCTCGACGGGGACACACGCACGTTGGTGTATTCTACATTGTCAACTGTGCAGCCTCGCATAGTCATGCTCACCTTTCTGGCAAACCCATTTTCGTCCTTGACCATCATGTTCGCAGCTTCCTTGTTCAGTGGGTCCGCTGAGTTTGGCTCCAGGAACAGCAGCTGGAGGCCAAAGATTACCGACTGGATGTTAAGCACTGGCTTCCAGTCCTCGCGCAGAACGTTGAGACAGATATGGCCCTCGGTGTCGATATTTGGGTGGAAGATTGTCTGTTCGCAAATAACTTTGGGCGGTTCATGTGGGTAGTTTTCGCCGACCTCAAACTTGAACCTGAATTCGCCGCCTTCGTATTTACCCGATGACGGTCGGTAAAGGAGCGCAAAGCGCATGAGGTCGTTGGTTGGCAGTATTTCGAATTCCCTGGAGCTATCCAGCTCCCCAAGCTCCTTTTGCAAGCGAATCCGCGCCGGGGAGCCGCGCGGTTTGTTCTTGAGGGCCTCTGCCTCTGCCTTTTTCTTCTGCCAGAGCTTGTGCATTGCTGTGGGTGGGTGCGTATATTGCTAGTGCTGGCTGGATTGAACAGTATGGATGATGAAATACAAGATGGCTTTTTGCTATGTGGAATAAAGAAGAACAGAATTGGAATTAGACATGAAGCGTAGCAAGCTTGTCATTTTTCTGGAAAGAGACCCAGATGTGCATAATTCGTTACAGCAAAGAACGCCAGCTTTTCCCCCAAAGACAAAGCAGACATCACGTGAGCGGTGTTTAAATCTGCTAGATTCTTAATCAAAAGCCTTGTTTGCGTTTGGATAAAAGTAAACAAAAAAGCCTTGCTTCCCCCGTTGCTCCTCTATCTTGTTCCCTTTTCCTCCTGTCTTTTTATCATCTACTTCTCCCCTCTTTTTCTTTCTTTCTTCTTCAGCTTTTTGTAAGAAAAAAACGTTGTTTATTTATGCATTGAAAATGACTATTCAGCCAAAATACGGACACTTGGTAATCATATCGCGTTCGGGCGCGGACGGCAAGGCCTTTCCGATGCACCATGCTCGCGTGATGATTGGGAGAAAGGAGACGTGCGATATCCGGATGCAGCGGCCGCAAGTATCCAAGGAGCACTGTATCATCCGCGCAGTCAACAACGAGCTGGTGCTAACGAACCTGAGCGAAAACGGAACGACAATCAACTCCAAAACGCTGGCAGGCGTACACCAGCGGCAAGTGTTGCGCACCGGCGACCTGATTACTATAGTTGGGCGGTCGTTGCGGTACGAGGCACTTTCCAAGGACGCAGCAATAGAGCAGCCTGTTGGCGAAATCAGTCGCCAGGTCAATGCACTTGCCACGGTGCGTAAGCTGGGACGTCGACAGCTTAGTCATCCGCTGGGGAACTCTGAGCGTATCTCGCGCAAGCTCCGGATCTGGGACGAGCATTACTCGGACTTGCGCGCAGAGTCGCCGCCGCCAGGACTCTTTGACGATGATCCGTTTGGCGGAACGGATGTGGCACCCATGTCGTTGTTTAACCGCATGGTGGCGCGTGTTGAGCGCGGAATGAGCATGGATGTTGTTGGCAGCGTTGCTTCGCCGCTTAAGCGCACCTTTTCCAATGGAGGCCAGGTGGGTCGCAAGGATCTGATGGACATTCTGGATGGGAATAGGCCCTTTGGCAGTGCCAGCAGCAGCATCAACAACATTGTTGGCCCTGTTACTCGCATAGATAAAAGCCCAAGCCCAGATTCTGTGCACGGCATAGATGAAGCGCCTGCCTGTTTTGAGGCTGAACCGAAACCCACACCAATGTTGGCCAGAAACGGTTCTGCAAATGTGTCAGCGCTGCCGCTGCCAGCAGATACAATGTCGCTGCTCCGATCCAAGGCCGTGCGCTTTGGGCCGCCGCTCAGTCCTGAGGTATTTGACACGCAGGCGCCGCCATCGACGCCCTTGCGCCGTGGAACCCCGTTGCCAATCAAGAGGATATCCAGCATTCTTCGTCCAAACCAGCAAGCGTCTTTTTCCCTTGCAATGGACGGCATTTCGGAGGCTCCTCTGGTTGATTCACCGACATCCAACCAGAAGAGTCTGTTTGATATTGAATCACCCGTTTCAAACCGCAAGCGCAGACGTCGCAGTCTTCGCACAGCGCGCAACGAGCGACGTGTGACTATGGAGCCTTTAGCATTTAAGCCAAGCTGCGTGTCTGCTTCATCGTCTTCTTCTTCGCCGCAACTGCTTGTGCGCACCAAACCGCAGCCTGATCCATTCTTGGATGTTGCCAGAAAACGCAAAGAACGACGCAAAACAGCTCCTGTGGTACCTGATGCGACTGCCTCTGTTCCGAGTATTGCTGAGCTTGCGGCGGCACTGGGCGAGGATATTCCGATGCACAATCCGCCGGCCAAGGTACAGGTAGAGCAACCGGCCGACCCTGCTGCCTCCGAGAGCGATGTGGCCAGAGATGAAGACGAGTTTGGCGCGATTCCACTGCCAGCATCGGCGCTTGAACCACTTAACAGCCAGAGACCACTGGGACTTGCGGAGGCCTTCCATATGACCGTAGAGCGCAGCAGCAGCAGCAACAGCATCAAGAGACAAGACAACAAGGGTAAGGATGCTGATGACGAAGAAGATGGCGAGGACGCGGCAAAGCCCAACCGCACAGTATCGTCCCTAGAGATGCTGCTAGAGGAACAGGCAAGTCTCCAAGCAAGGTTCTCCGGCGGTGTCAGGCTTGACATATCGGAGCGGCTGGGTCGGCTATCTGTTGACAGCACCAGCCGCCGACGCCGCCGCCAAACAGTGGCAGTTGTTGATGATGAAGGCCTGAATGAGCCGCTAGGTGAGCCGACTGGGGCCGCGGACGACACAGACTCGCTCATTGCGCATCGCCAGCGTCTGCGGCGGATGCAGGAGCGCAAGCGCAGACGGCAAACGGTTGCTGAGCTGAAGCGGCGGCGTTCATCCTGGCGCGGATGGACGGGTGGCAGCCCGCTGACTGGGTCACCTCCGCTGTCAGCTGGTGGTCACGTGGAGCACGCGACTTCATCTGATATAGATGAGGATGTCGGCGCAAGACAGCAGCAGCAACAGCAGCAAACGGCTTCTTCTCTATTGTCCTCAGCTACCTCATATACAACCTTAGCAATGCCCACGAAACAGAACAAGCGCACTGTGACGACCGTGTATCCTCCGAAGCCGATTCCTATCGACGAGGGCTGGGAGATTGTCAACCCGCAGCAGCCCGACAGGACGCCTGCACATTCGGAAAGACGGGAGGTGCTTGCATCAGCAAATGAAACAGCAATAGCCAAGGGTCCCGCCCAAAGAAAACAAACTCCGCTGCGGGAGCCGCCAGTATCCAAACAGCAGCCCTCAGTCGCCAGCAGCAGCAGCAGCAGTCTCAAGCAGCCATCGGTTCTGCAGCCGAAGCCTGCTGTTGAATCCATGCCAGAAACGCCAAAGCAAACGCCCAAACCCAGACAGGCTGTCAGCGCCCGCATCGCCGGACGCAGACGGCGACAGACGATTGCATCGTCCGAGAACAAGGAGACTGCCGCATTGACAAAGGCAGACGCATCTGCTGCAACTCCAAAGAAGAAGCGACAGCTGGAACCGCCGCTGGCAACACCGCCGGTGACCCGCTCTGCAAAGCGCACAAAGCGCACCATCAGCAAGTAATACCAGCTCTGGCGTTGTCACCACGGATTGTTCCTTTCTTCCTTGTCCTTGTCCTTGTCCTTGTCGTACAAGAGTATTTATGTTATTTTTTCTGCATGCACTCCTTTTTTTGTGTGTTCGTTAATCGCAGTTCCCGCACTCTGCTCTTTTCTCTTCTTTGACACTGGCTGCCATATCTGTCTAACCCCAATTATCATGTTTTATTAGTGCATCATATAGATGCGGTTCAATGAGCGCTTTTTATAGTGATTTGAAGCACAGGCAGAGCGCATAGTGCATTGCCTGATCCTGTTTTATTGGCTGAGCGCAGAGATCTACCAGCATGAGATATTACGATACGACGCTTTTCGGCACCAGCACAAGCGACTGATTTTCCCTATCCCCCAAAGCAGTGAGCGGGCAAGAGCCTCATTAGAGACTCAATTCACACAAGAGTACTCATGAAGCACGATGATCTGCATGGCCAAATTACCAACGAAAATCCCTTTTAGCTCCCTTCCAAAAGAAACTCACTGTCGGAACAGTCAGTCTCTTTTGTTGCAATTGACTGAAAAATGAGAGAGGGAAAATAATGGATATGAAAAACAGAGACGCTTGGTGCGATATATTAAGACAACGGAGCGCCCAGTATCAATGTCAGCTACCATCATCGCTGTTGTTTTCTTACTTTCAAAAGCTTGTGTCAGTTTGCCCGTCTTTTTCACTTTCAGCATCAAAACCACACACTCTTACGCATACACATACGCATACGCAAAAAAAGGCATTGTAGCCCTCTCTTCCTCATCCCCTTTGCAAGCGCCCTACTCTCAACACTCTCAAAGATGATAAACACGTTCACCTACGTCAAGGACTCGATTCTGTTCAGTAAAAAGACATACATCTATTTGGGACAGATGGAGTCAACATCACAGACATCTGACCTGGATCCCGTGTGGTCTATCCACACGCACGACCGCGAGATAACGATATGCACCGGTCGCAATGGCCAGATAGTGATGTCCGCAATGATCGAGGGCACCACCAGGAACCAGGCACAGTTCGTCTACCAAGGCAAAATCACAAACGGAGGCTTTGATGGCACCAAATCCACATGGGCGTTTGTTGACTATGACGGCCAGCGCTACGACTGGGTGGCCAGCATGATGCAAAACTGCTGGAAGCTGGAAAACGCCGACAGAAAAGTCATTGCCCAGTACATTGGTCTGTCGCGCGATATGCGGGTGAAAGGAACACTTGCGCTGCAAGCCAAAGTTAGCGAGACGCTGATTGCGCTTATTCATCTCTCGGCCAAGCTTCTCAAGTATTCGGAAACCTCTCGGCGCTGACTGACATATAAATGTAGAGCCTGAACACATTACATGTAACTAACTTATTTTTTATTTGCATAAACGCACAGTATCAATATATATTCTTTCTTTGCTCCCGTCTAGAAGCGCTTTGGATGTGAAGACTGGGATTTCGCGTCTCTTTGTCGTTTCTGCTCTTGCTGCTGTCGGGGCTTTGCTCCAAGCCCCAGTAGACTGGGCCGCAATGCTGGTTCCTGCTGTCTGATGCTATTGTCTTCCATATGGTCGCCCAGGCCCATGCCACGCAGCATCATCATCCCAAAATCCTCAACAGGCACACGCTCATACGATCCGTTCTCAGTGCTGTCAGGAAGGTCTTTCATTTTCGGTCGCACCGCATTGAGCACACTGCTTGCATTCTTTGGTGCCTTTTCCCGATGTGTTGATAAAGATGGTGTCGTCGTCCTGTTTTCGTCCACGGACATCATCTCCCCGTCGAGCTGTATCTCAGCATATGTCTGCGTATGTTCATCATTGCCGCTATTATCGTCTCCAAAAATATTGCTGGTCTTTCTGCTGGCACCGCTGAAGGCAGCTGCTGTCTCCTCCTTATCCTTATCCTTCTCCTGCGCAATGACCGTGGTGCTCCTTTGTGTTATACTGGACGTCCCGGCTCCAATAAGAATCTTTTTAACAGGCTTCGCCCCGGATTTTCGCATGTCTAGCTAATAGCAACAACGACTGTACATAAAGTCTTTTTTTATTAAAAATATGAAAATAAAATAAATAAACCCCAAGGCAAGAAAAGGCAAGCAAGCAAACAAACCTCAAAAAAATTGAACCGTGAACATGTGTTTCATACTTTTTCAACAAGAAGATGTAGAAGAAAAATGGGGTTAACATCACGTGAATAGTGTGTTTATGTGCTAAAAGTGGACAAGAGATCCGCTACATGTGTAAAATATAAAAATTTGATGTTTGAATTGGCTTATTTTCGGCCCCGTTAGCATAATGGATAGTGCGTGGCTCTCCTAAAGCCACGATCTGGGTTCGATCCCCAGGCGGGGCTCATTAAACGTTTTTTTAACATCTTCTTTGTAAGAGCACGTGAGTAAAGTGGCCAATCATCAACGAATGCAAAATTTTCTTTATGAAAATTGGATTTGAAGAGCGGCAACAATTTCATAAAGTCTTTTTGGCAGCCAATTCTGACACTGTTTCCTTTCCTGTTCACTTTCTAAATTGACCACCATTTACAACAGCCCTTGTTTCTTCTTCTTTGTTTTTTGGTTTAAATTAAATACTTGATCCATCGCCTATCGAGTAGATTCAAGATATAGAGGTGGAGACAAAAAAGCATGGCCGGCAGCAGCAGCAACAACAATATGATTTTCATTGATGGAGAGGCATCAGCACAACTGCAGGAACTTGCACGCCTCATCGGGGAGCTGAAGAAAGTGGAAAAGGTTGACGAATATGTTAGCCAGAACAATACTGCGCGTGCCTTGGTGACCGAGAGCGTAGGCGGAGTGCTTGCCAAGGCACCCGAGGACAAGTTGGAGGCTGTGTATAATCAGTTGTTTGGGATTGTAGCGGAATCCAAAGACGAATTGAAGCTCGTGAGTGTTGCTGGGGAGATTGCACAAGATGTGGCAGCTAATGCCGAGAGCGGAGCCGGTGGTCTGCGTGTGCTTAACAATCTGTACAACATTCTAGTTGGTGAGAACACCAAGGAGCTTGGCAGCGCGCGTGCGGTGGTGTTTGAGGCGATGGTGGTGCTTGCTACGCGAACGCAGTTGCTCGGAATGACCATTGTGCCGTTGGTTGGGCGGCTGCCTGCGATGTTTGGCGAGTGGGGCATTTCTGCCAGCGACCGTGTGCGTATACTAATGGACGTGCGTAATGCGTTAGATGCGGCGCAGCTGGGAAGCGAGGCTTACGAGACCGAGTTGGTGCTTCTGGATGTGGTTGATGCTTCGTCATCATCATCACAGGGCAGCGCTGCAGCCGCTGAGGTGGCCGCTTCGGCTATTGTGCGGTTTGCTAACCTTAGTGCTGTTTGCGATCTTGATGCACTAGCCAGTCTTGGCAGCGTGCAAGAGCTTAGCAAGAGCGGCGGGCTTGGCGATGCCGGCAAGCTGCTTGACGCCCTTTTGTCCAGCGATTTCAAGCAGTGGCGTGGGTTTGCTGAGGCCAATAGTGAGGTGCTGCAGCGTCTTGGGGTGGATGCTAGCAAGGCCAGCGACAAGATGCGGCTGCTGACGGTTGCATCCTTGGCGGCGGAGAATCTGGGACGCGACGTGCCGTTTGGTACTGTTGCGCAGGCGATTGAGGTGGACGAGGACGATGTGGAGATGTGGATTATCGACGTTATTCGCTCAGGGCTGATTCAGGGCAAGATGAACCAAGTCAGCAGGACGGTTCTTCCCACACGCACCACGTACCGCCAGTTTGGCGCTGACCAGTGGAAGGCGCTGGGCGAGCGTCTGGATCAGTGGAAGCAGTCGCTGGAGCAGCTGCAGCCCGTTATCGCAAACGCCAAGCTCGTTGCTCAGCAGCAGGCCATGCAGATGGCTGGCCAGGCGCGCGTGACAATCAAGGATTAAAGTGGGAGAGATTAAACTATTGCGAAACGAAAACATTAAACGAGCTAGAGCCAAGTTAGCTTTTTTTTCTCCCCCATTTTCTGGCTTGTCTTTTTTGTTCTTTTTCCAAACCCCTCCTCTCCACACTCTCCACCTTTTTTAGCATTTGAAAACTCAATGACAAACATTTTCTTCTCATTCTTGTTCTTCTCTTTTTAAAATCATTGTTAGAAAGCTCTTTCTTTACATAAATGCTCCGCCTCTAGTTATTATTATTAGTAAGAGTACGAAAAAGGGCAACTGATGTTTATATAATGTACACGGTAGACACGCTTGAACGGCTATGTGTGCTAGAGAACGAGATACTGGCACACCAAATGGATACGTATCGACGGCGACAGCGTGTGGAAGAAACGCTCCGCAAGGCCCGAAGAGCACATGAGCTGAAGAGGGCGCTGGCAGCCATGCGGATGCGGGTGGAAGCAAAGAAGCGGATGGTTGAGCGACGGGCGTTGCTTGTAGAAGCAGCATCGGGAGTGGTTGAGATATACATGCGGAGACGCGATCCGAAATGCACAGCGAGTGTGGAGACAACTACTCAGGAGCTGGTGGCCACACGCAAGCGCGTACGACAGGCGCGGATCATAGTTGAGGATTTGCGCGCAATGCTCGCAAGAGAGCGGGCGCAATGTGCGGAGGCGCTGCAGCAGGTGTATCCGATGGAGCTGGGTGGAGGAGGAGGATGGACCATATGTGGCGAAGAGCTGTTTGCGGCCGATGACATCAGCACACGGATAGCTGGGGAACAAACGGCAATGGCACTTGGGCTTGTGGCGTGTGCGGTGGATGCGGCGGCTACGTATTTGTGTGCCCCGATTCGGTTTCCAGTGATTGTGCGAGGCGCCAGATCGGCCGTTGTTAACCCGGCATCGCAGACTCTGTGGCCGCTGTTTATTGGCCGCGCTGCGGATCGTGGGCGTCTGCGTACAGCGCAGCGGATGCTGTCTACTAATGTAGTCCAGCTACTTGCTCGGTTGGGAGTAGACGACGCCGACAGTCGTATGATTATTGGGAATCTGGCGCAGTTGCTGATGGTTATTGAGAGCGCGTCGTTTGCCTGAAACAGTGAGCAATAAGGGAGAGAGCATAGAGAAAACTGTGGTGCTGTGTTATTGCAAACAATCGAATAAATATAAAAATTTTACGTTTAAAAAGTGGTATGATTTTTCTGTTCTTCCCTCTCTCTTTTTTTTCTTCTCTCCCCTTTTTTCTTCTTGTTCTTCTTTAGTCATGTCGTCTCTTTTCTTCCTGCTTGCTTGTATTATTTTATAAAGTTATTTCCAGACACTATATTGTTTCTAATTCATATATGAATATGAGTCTTGAGGAATTCTGTGAAGCGACTATCCCCAGTGCTGGGAGTCGCCGTCGATCGAGCGACGATGTGTATGTGGATATAGAGCGACACGACGGTAAGCGCAGATGTCATAGAGCAGCAGCAGCAGCAGCAGCAGCAGCAGAAGAAGAAGTAACAACGACAACAATAATAACAGCAGAGCCCACCACGCGGGCTATAGGCAAGCTCCGGGCAGGAGAGGCTTTGGTGCTTGGGTGGGCACAGGGACTTGCAAAAACAGGACGCGTAGCCAAGGGCGACGAAATGCGGCTTGTCTGTGAGCTAGCGGGTATCGAGCAGCAGGCAGTTTGCCAGCTTGTGTCCAGCCTTGTTGGAGTCAGTCTTCGGAATGGAGACCACGCATCAGATTCGGACTCATGGCAGGCGGTATGTGACTCAAGCGCGCTGGAGTCTGCGACAAGGGTGATGATGGTGGATCCGCCAACAAATGAGCTTGTGGAGGCCGTGTCGGCAATGACCGATGGGCTTTCCAAATACGTGCGGGCGCATGGAGCAGATTCTGACACTGGCGGAGAAAACAGTAGGTGTGAGCCATCATCTACTGTGGAGAACGGCAGTGGTAACGGAACAGTGATTGGCGACAATATTGGTACTACCAAGAATGGTGATGGCGATTTTAATGCTCTTTCCCACCCAGGCGCCAGCGGTAATAGCAGTCCCAGCAGATCCAGCAGTCGTACAAACATGAACGGTAGAAGGAAAAGGAGCATTAGCAGCATCAGCAGCAGCAACACCGCCAATATTAATAGCAAGAAAGAGAGTAGCAGTAGAAAGAGGAGAGCCTCAGCCAAGGTCAGAGTAGATAATAAGCCTGCGCCTGAAGTAACAACAGCTTGCATGGGGGAATTCACTCCAGAGATGATGGCAATAGCAGATAAGGGCTTTCAGCCGATGGCAATTCAGCGTACAGAGGCGCTACCAGCACACTCTGTGGTTTCTGTGCGGAAAGGAAGCCAGAAGCAGGGGGTCCACGAGTACAATATAGAAGGGTATCCGGTACCCATGGATCCGGAGCTCTGGCTGGCACAAGCAAAAGTGGTGTATTCAGGACCTGGTGTGGAAGTAATCAACAGAATGCAGAAAAGTACGTGCTTGGTCGAGCGCGTTATGGGGCCGTACATGTGTAACGGCTGCATGCGACGCCAAGCGGAGGACGTCTGTCGATTCACCAACATCCGAGTGATTACGGAGGTAAGGTTTGGCGGCTCGAAGAAAGCCAAGGATTTCCGATTTCTTCTGACACCAACGCTTATATCTTCGCCAGACATCCAACCGCACCCGGTGGTCATAAGCGCGCTGGGAACCACAAGCGAGGTTCTGCGCGGGGGTGGGAATGCGCAGTGGGAAGAGTTCTATATGGTCCACACGGCAGCCAGCGGACTAGTGAGCGATCTGGGCCGCGAGCTCAGCGTGGTTGCAGCAGAGGAGCCACATCACGGTGGTGAAATCGAGTATGGTGTGCACCCGCAGCTTGGTTGCTCTGCGGCGCCGTGTGTGCTGAGGCCCACGGTTGGCGGAAGCAGACAGCTGTGCGACATTTGCGCATCCTCGATTCTGTGCGCGTACTACTTGTGCTCGATGTGCGCAATGGAGGTGTGCATCCGCTGCTTTGGCGAGTGGAACGACTCGTCGATTGGTAGGCGCGTGAATATTGGTAAAACGAGCTTTGAGAGTGGGCTCCCTCGCATTGCGCGCTGCAAGCGAATTCGACCGCATGGGGGATCCGGCCAATTCTCGGCGAAGCATCGGCGCAGTCAGTTTGTTCGCATGTCGGTTGTGGCACCCAACGATGTGCTAGCCGTAGCAGCCAAGACGCGCGCTGTTTTGGCGCTGGGTGGAACCATTGGCAAGGCGGAGCTCTTTGACTGTAGCGGCGCTGGCGGTGCATCGGCAGAGTTTGACGCGCGCATTGCAAGCATCCAACAGCGTGCAGGCGATCTGGAGGAGTGGGAGCTGGCGCCGGTGTATGTGGATGCAGACGAGCTGTCACTGAGCGACTTTTCGCGACTTTGGCGTCGCGGCGTGGTAATTGTAGTGCGTGGATTGCTGCCGGCGATGGAGAGTGAGCTGTGGCGGCCCGAGTGGTGGATCCGCCATGCTGGCTTCCAAGATGTCAGCGTGTGGGATTGTGCTAGCGGCACTGCGCTGCCTGATACCTGGCCATTGCGCGACTTTTTCCGCTTGTTTGATGGCGACGACACCTATGTGCATCTGTTTGCCAACGATCCCAGCGATGGCGGTGGCGAAGGGAGCGGAAACAGCGGCAACGGCAAAGACGATGGCAACAGCAGCGGGAAAGATGATGGCACCGGCGCCAGTGAAGGAGAGCATGCGCCTGAATCCATGCCTGAGCCTGCGCCTGAGCCTGCATCTGAATCTGAATCTGCGCCTGAGCCTGAGCCTGGCGTCGATGCCACAGTTAGCCCAGAAGAGCGTGCTGCATCTGCGCTATGGAAGAAACGCGCGCGCCTGGTGCGCAACCGCATTCTCAAGCTGAAGGATTGGCCGCCGGCCGACGATTTTGCTGCTGTGCTGCCAGACCACTTTGCGCGGATGATGGAGGCACTGCCATTCCCTGCATACACGCGCCGCGATGGCCGCCTAAATATGGCAGCGCGTCTTCCGCCCGACCATGTGCCGCCCGATCTGGGTCCCAAAATGTACTGCGCCTACGCGTCCAGCGATGGTGCTGGCGGTGCCGGTACCACAAATCTCCATTGCGACGCTGCCGATGCTGTCAACATCATGGCGTATGCCGCACCGCTGCCTCCCAGTGCGCCTGCTGATACTGGTGCTGGTGCTGGTGGTTTTGCTGGTGTTGATTCGTCTGCTGCCGCAGATACTAGTGTTGTTGCTGGTGCTGATGCTAGTGCACCCGCTAATGCTGGTATTGATGCTGATGCGGATGCTGGTGATGGTGCTAATGCTAATTCGTCTGCCGCTGGCGATACTAGCACTGGTGCTGATGTTGATGCTAGTGCGGATGCTGCCGCTGATGATGTGCCTGTTTGCGCTGCTGCGTGGGACATCTATCCACCCTCCGCTGCCGGTGCTCTGCGCGCCTTCATCGGCAGCACCACGCTCGGCGACCCGATCCACAACCAAGCAGCGTTTCTGACGCGGCCCGATCGCCAGCGCCTGTTCCATGAGTCAGGAGCGCGCTGCTACCGCGTGCACCAGAATCCCGGTGACGCAGTCTTTGTTCCGGCCGGAAGCGCGCATCAGGTCGTCAACTACGCCAACGCCGTCAAGGTCGCCATGGACTTTGTGTCGCCTGAGCGCATCTCGCACTGCCGCCGTCTGGCTGCCGAGTTCCGAGCTCTTCCGCCCGCTCACCCACGCTCCGTTGACCTTCTGCAGCTCTCCTCCATTCTGTGGTGGGCTCTCGTCAACGGCAAGTGCGACTAGATCAGATCCTCTTAATCTTTCGGCACCCATCCCCTCTTTTTTATCAAGCTCTGGATTGAATCGCAGCAGTGCATGGTTCCAGCCAAACATAAAAACAACAAAGTGAATAATGGTCTTGTCTTTGGGCCTATTTGTTTTCTTTTCTTTTCTTTCTAATTTTCATTCAGCTCTTCATTATATTATATCTATTTTTACCTCCTTCCGCAATGACTCAGCCGCTGTCGCTTTCGGCGCTGTTGGAGGAATCCAAGCGCCTCACCTCGCACCTCACCTCTGCCGAGATCCCCACTGTCAAGCGTGGAATCGATCTGCTCGAATCAGAATCCCGCAAACTGGTTGCTCGCTCTGCTCGCGATGGCCGTCCACTTGACCCGCGTGCTCAGGCCATGCTTGCGAGCGCCGGCGTAGACACCGACGAGCTTGCCAACAACTCTGCATCCGCAGCGCTCCTTTCGGCCTTTGAGCTGCTACAGCCAGCATACGACGCCAACGTGGCCAGCTTTCTCTCGCAGCAGCAGGAGCAGTCTATTATCAACGCTATTGAGGAGAGTGAGCTGTCCACGCTCGATGACTTTGACCGCAACATGGCTGCCCATATGAACCACGTGTGGGAGGACACCCAGCGTCGCCTCTTTGAGGAGCTTGGCCAGTTCCAAGGCGCTGCCTCTTCTGCAACCGCTGCCTTTGTTTCCTCTGGCGGTGCCCATGCATACTCTGCGCCTGCCATACGTGTTACCGCTACCACCCATCCACGTCTGGACCGATATGCGCAGGTAGTGCGCGACCTCAACGATGCGCGTGTCCCGGCAGCTGTGCGTTCTGTTGCGCCGCAGTTCAACCTTCTTGGTGCGTTGGAAACTGCTACGGCTGAGAGCAGCCTTGAACTGAAGAGCAAGCAAATTTCGCAGATCTGGCGTCTTTTGTCCCACTACTCTAGTGGCCCCGACAGCGTTGTTGCTGGCGCCTGTTCCTACCTTGAGGAGACCTTTGTAGAGCATGTCGATCGTCTGGTAGCACAGTATCCGCACGACGCCAATGTTGGCGGCATTCCCTCTGTCCATCGTAAAGTACAGGGCTACTTGCGCGTGTTGTTTGGTCGTCTTGGTCGCGTTCCTGCTTTCCTTGAAGTGTTTAACGACGACGCTATCTGGGCTCACATGTTTACACTCTACCGCTGCGGTCACAAGCAGGATCTGCTTCGCTATGCGCTTGATATGGAGGATATTATTACCGACAGTGACCCGGGCTTTGTTGCCTACCTCAAGGCCTTTCTAGATGGCTCGTTGGCTCGTGCAGGTATTGGTAGCGATATCTCTGTGTCGCCGTCGTCACTTGAGGATCCTTACAAGGCTGCTCTGTACAAGGCCATCGGCCGCGGCAACGTGCCAAAGAAGGCTACTGCCGAAGCAATCCAGACCACCGAGGATTACATGTGGGCTGGACTTGTTCTGATCCGGGACGCTGACTCGATTTCTGCTTCCTCTGGCCATCCGCGCAGTACGCTTGAGTCGTTGCAGACTCTGATTGTCAAATACGGTGCTGCTCACTTTGATCCGAGCGGCAACTCTCCGCTACTTTACCTGCGTGTGCTTCTTTTGTGCGGTCTGTTTGAAGACGCTGCCGAGTATCTCCTTCAGATCGACCGCTTCCAGATCGAGGGCGTACATATGGCTATTCTGTTGGCCTACTTTGGGCTGCTGAATGCCCCAAGTCCCGTCTACTCGCGTGCGATAGTGCAATACGCACGTGCGCTTGCCGACGATGGCACGGATGAGTCGGCTGTGCACTATCTGCTGCTTCTGACTCTTCCATCGTCCGAGATGCACGATGAATGTGTGCGTGCCCTAACCAGACTTCTTTACGAGCGTCGCGACTATGCGCGTCTTCTTGGAGATATCCAGGCTGACGGCACGCGTCGCCGGGGATTCCTCGAGCATTATTTGCCGCTGCTGGGAATCTCTACGTCTGAGCAGTTTGCCCAGACAATTGTGCGCAAGCTTGCCGACCGTAGTCGGGATGAGGGCCGTCTTGCCGACGCTGTTCTTCTCTACAACCTTGCTGAGCGGTACAACACTGTGCTGAATGTGCTATGCCGCCAGCTTGGCGAAGCGCTCTACCAGACCGGCATCGAAGCCGTTTCTGAGGTCGAGGGAGTTGCCCGTGCTGTGCTTGAGCACTATCAGCAACGCGAACACATTGCCCGTGTTCTGGATGAGCGCGCTGTATCCACATGCTCTACGCTTTTGGCGATTACCGAGTTTGTGGCCTCGCACTCGCGCGGAGCGTATGAGGAGGCTCTGGAGCTGATTGCTTCAACCCAGCTTTTGCCAATCGACGGCGATGTTGTAGCTTCGGCCTCCCAGCATGCAGAGCGTGTGCGTACGCTCGATGACTCTATAACCCGCAACTTTTCTCTTGTGCTTCTGACTGCAATGGATACGCTGTCGCGCATCTACGCTGGTCTTCGTGAGTCGCCCTTTCTGGATGCTATCAAACAGGCAAAGATGCAGGACCTGCGTCGTAAGGCTCGTGGCTTGATGGTCTTTTCTGGCATGATTCAGTTTAGGATGCCTCCTGAGACTTATGCTAAGCTTAATCGGCTGGATGTCTTTATGAACTAGATGTCCTTTTTCGTAATTACCTCATTAAATTCCAAACACATCTTTTTTCTAGCAGTTGGCGTTTCCTTTTTTTCTCTCTCTTTCCAATGCCCTGATAATCATATGGAAGTTGATGCGGTTGGAAGAAGAATGAAGTAAAGTGGGTATTGCTCTGGAAGTACGGAGCTGTTGAAACTAGATTTTTTTTGCGTGGATCGAAAAAATTATTTGTTAACAGCAGCAACAGGCTTACTAGCAATAAACAAGAAACAGCACAATATTCGTGTCTTACTTGTAGAGCATAATTGCCCAAATACCATGCTATTTAGCATCTTGATCACCCGATATGTAAAACATTTTAAAAGAAAATTCACACATTCTGATTCTGACGATAACCAGGTTGGATTTGTTACGAAAATGAAAGTTACATAAGAGATAGACGATTTATGAGGGGAAGCGTATCCTCATTATCATCAAAATCGTCAGATGTTGATTCTGACACAGCAACATTCCTCACATGCTGGGTACGCCTAAGACGTTCAGGCCTTTCCTCACCAGCACAATGTGCCATCAAAATATGACCCTATTCCATAAATGCCTGCACGTTGTATTTTCACAGTCTGGAGTAGATTTAAGATAGTCCTCGTTTGTAGATTAAATCTATGCTTACACAAAATGTCGCACATACAAATGTCGGGCTTCATGCAAACAAAGGCTGCTGCATACATTGGATGTCCTTGTCAATTTGTCGTTTTTCTGCAAGTTTTTTTTTGACAACCCTGGATGAAGAGGAATAGTGCAAGGTTGCTTTTTCTTGCTCTCATTCTATTTTGTTTCCTTTACTTCATTTTTGGGTTATTTTATACTTTACATTAAAGAGCACGAACAAATGGATAGGGAAGAACTTTTATCTACTTTAAACCGACTAGTCGTATCAGAATCTGTTCGTGCACGAGTGCGTCGGATTAGAGACAACAGAGAGAATGAAGCTTTTGACTCAGTTGCTCCTACTGTGCTTGAGGCCGAAGACATTGCCTTGTCTGTGAATATTGTTGACTATGTAGACAGCAAGCCAAACATCATACGCATTCTTCTAAGACCCGATATTAACATTATGTTCATAATTAGACCCTTTTTTGATAGAGAGGGGATAGATGATACAATAATTCAGGGAAAAGTAGATGATACAACTAACAGACCTTTAACCAATATGCACTACATCTCTGGATGCTCGGGAGCCGGCAAAGGCTATCTTATGCGCGAGACTGCCTGGCGTACTCTTGGAAAATGCGACAACGCACGCATTGTATACATTCCAGACTTTATTGGATGGACCAAATGCCAGAACAATAATGAACGTCTCTTGTACTTTTACAAGGCCGTTATGATTGGACTGGCGGATGATGAGGATTTTACATTTGACAAGCTTGGCATTGACAGCGAGGATTCGTATACCGTAGATGAGCTTATGGAAATGATTATTGATGGTATTGCAGAATACTGTAAAACGATTGTTATTGAAGGCAAGCCGCTGCGACTGCTCTTTTGCATCAACAACTACAAGAAAACCGACGATATTATTGACCGTATCATTAGAAAGATTGCCAGCCTAAGTGATTGGTTTTTCGTGCTTTTGAAAGCAAAAGATAACCAGTATCCATCAGTGCATACCACAGAGCATACCAATATACGTTCGTGGTTTTCCCGGGATGAAGCGCAGAAATATATTGAAGAGTTTAGGGTTGACCACAGCATTTCTTTATCTGATCGGCTGTATGACATTGTTAACAGCGTAACACATTACAATCCGCGGGAAATGTCTATCCTACTTTCATCGGAATATTCTTCGAATGACTATGACAGTCTTTTCAAATCCGTATTAAGATTCGAAAAACGTCGATTTCTGCTGGAACAAAATAACAACTTAGAGATGAGACATCCATACATTAACGAGCCGGTAATCGATATTTATCGCAAAGACAAGGGAGAAACCATATTCCGCATTTACAACAATCTACCTGTGGATTCTCCGATCGTTAAGAATGAAAATATTGACATATTTCCAGTACTTAAATTTCAACCCTATATATCCATGGAGAAACGATTTGATTGTGAAAGACCAGAAAACCGTATTATCGAGTTTACTTGTCCACGTGCGGCCAAAACAATATTTACAACAGCATTCGACAACGAAGATCAAAGTTTAAAGTCAATGAGAAGGCGTTTTAAAGGCAACGACCAACGTAAATACGAGTTTGCGTTTGCCACAACAAAGATTGCCTTCAATAGAAAAGGTCTAATTATGTATAAGGATGGGCTTAAAGTGAACTCGCAGCGGATTCTTGCGGAAATGGCTGAAATGGACACCTCAATATGCCGGCATTTGGCCTACTATCTTCGACCTGGATTCAATCATGTGGTATTTTATTCCAACGCGAACTCCAGTAATTGTTCAAGTAAGACGGATGGACTTGATTTTATTTCCTTGGTGCCATCAACAGGAGCCGGCTTGAAAACTTTTATTATTGCGATTACGGAGAATAGGCTGAATATTGAGGGCTTAACTACAGCAGCAAGGGGATTTCGTTCAAATCCAGCCAGCAGTGGAGCAACACTAGGCACCCATGAGAGTAAATCCCAGGATAAGCAACTCATCAAAGCTATTGCCCGTGCTATTGACATTGGAATCAAGTGGAAAGCCCAGCGAAAAACTGGAAACTGCAATGTCTATCTCCTGGTGCACAGAATCAATGACTTAGCCAAGGAGAACGTTTCCAGCTTTGAAGTAGATGGCACAACTATTAATGTCTACGTCCGAAACATTATCGAAGCATTGTCTGATTCCTATTGCACGAATTTAAAGAAAGTTTTAGGTATTTCATAAATTCTTTTAATTTTTATCTATCATTATCCAGAATAAGCATTTGATTTTAAATTGTATTACATTGCCAGCTTTTAAGACGACAGACGCTATTACACTTTCCGTTTCATTTTAGCTGTCGCTGACCTGCCGATAAGACCAGATCTTGTGGAATGATAGTCACATTACGACTAAGATTATCCAAGCCTAGTTTTGAAATGTCTATTCCGTTCAGAAGAATCCGTCCAACAACGCCAACTTTTTTGCCATGCTTAACAGATAAAGATATTCCATGCAAAACAGGTGCACCAGGCACATACTCAACCAATATGTTTTCAACCTGTAAATCTCCTTTTCTTGGCCAGGTTGCTGGCGTCTTATTCTCAGAATCAGTCTCCAATGCTGCCTCTTGCTCAATATTTAGATACTGCATGATGCGCTCAATTGCGTTCATATTCATCTCGTTGTCGCTATATTTACGCACAACCCAGAGCATGCTTTCTGAAAATGTCAATGCATATGTAAGTATAAATCCAGCCATACCGGCATCTATCCAATCCAGGTTGAACAGAATAAACATGGATGCAGCAGTAGCTATGATGGTGCTTGTGGCATTAATGCGAACAAATAGCCACAGGTTTGTTGACCACACCATGTAGAACGGCTGATTGTGTGCACTAATGCGATTGATTGCTTCTTTAATGTAGTAGTGCTGAATACCAAATGCACGGATAGTTGTTGTGCCTTGGATAATTTCTCCAAACAGCGAAAGAAGAGGTGACATGCTGTTGGACTCTAGTCGTTTGAGTTCACGGGTTGTGTTGAGATAATAAAATGCAATCATTGCAAACATGCCTGTAATCACAATTGCAACTATAACGAATGCTGGAATTGTGGTGGATATGACAAAATAGATTGCCAGCACGCTTATAATCTGACCAAGCCAATCTCCTATTGTGTCTAATGCATTGCTGTCAATAATGTCCATGTCACGCGAAAAGCAGTTGATAATGCGACCAACAGTCGTGGATTCATGGAATCGTGGCATAGCGTGAATAACACTACGTATTAGCTGTCTATGCATTTTTCGCGCAATTTTAAGTCTGCCTGCAAACACAGAGTACCGTAAAAGCACATACCACGCCACGCTGATAATGCCTATAAGAGTGTAGATGCCCAACCAGTACAGGGATGAGTGATGATAACTTGATACCATTCCATTGCTTATAATATTCTCTCCTTCAACGCTATGCATGTGCGTAATATATGGCAAATGCCACAATGGAGTATCAATAGAATAGCCAAGGTCATTTGGTGAATTTGAAGCAAAAGATGCACGTTTTATGGTGTTGGACTGGAAAGAAGTGCCGTTTGCTGATGCCACCCAGAGCCTGATCCAGTAACTTCTTAGCGCATATATTGCCTCACTTGCAATAAGAACCATTACAAGATATGCCCAGAATATCTTTCCCCCGCATGCCTGCATAAAGGTTTTCCACACCTCAAACTTTACATATCCTTCTTCGCGGGCTTCTTCTTTAACTAAAACACCTTGAAGCATAGAGAGATCAGTATCTGGATCAATTCCCCTCTTTGCTGCAAGCTTCTCTAAATGCTCCTTGTTATACTCGTCCTCTGGCTTTTTGCCATTGACAGACCTTGCTGTCTGTCTATCGTTGCTTTTATTGTCCGATTCTGTCATTGGCGTCAGCAATAGAGCATCGTTGGTTTTGAGCTCATCTGGTGTGCCCTTTAGAGTAATTCTGCCGTTATTTATCATTACCATGTACTGAGCATATGGAAGGCACATTGCAACGTGGTGAGTAACCAGAACACGGGTACGCCCATGCATTATTTTGTAATTGCCTGCCAAACACTCGACTAGAATGTGTTTTGCAGTATACGCATCGACTGCTGATAAACAATCATCAATAAGGAGAATACGGCGGCTAGAGTATACAGCACGAGCCAGAGCCACACGCTGCTTTTGTCCACCAGAAAGTGTGATTCCTCGCTCACCAACCTCTGACATGTCACCGGCAACCAGGATACGCAAGTCAGGTTTAAGTGCACAAATACGAAGCACTTCTTCATATCTTTCTCTGTTATAAGGTTCTCCAAACAGGATGTTTTCACGGATAGTTGCATTCCGCAGCCACGCCTCCTGTGCAACATAGGCAATGTCATGGATTGTCAAGCCTTCACGAGAAAGCTCAATGACATTCCTGTAATTGGGGTGACTATCAGCTAGTTTGTTTGGGTTGATTGTTGGAAGTAGAATATTTCCACGGACCAGAGTCATCTCACCAACAAGTGCAGACAAGAGTGATGATTTTCCACTTCCTGTTGGTCCAGCAACAATAGATAGTTCACCAAGTGGGAATCTAACATCGATATCTTAATGAAAACGTTCTAATATCCTTCTGGTTATCAGCCTGTGCAATCTGTGGATTGGTGGTTGAAGTTAGAAGTGGTGTGCTTTCTGTTGTCTGACCATTAACAGCATGTCCTGTACTTTTAGGTACATAAGAGTCAGTGCTAGTGCTATCCAACGCATCCCATTCCAAATCGGCACAGTCAAATCCTAGTTCATTGCATGTCACCTGCTCAGGTGTGCGTTTATCAAGATCCTGAGCTTGAGTCTGCTCCAAATACGAATTAATGCGCAATAAAGCCACATATGCTCCAACTATAAAATTTATGGATACAGGCAGTTGATTTATTGCACCGCGAACCATCTGAAACACGAGAATTGACGTAAACGCAATCTCTGCATCTAAGGTGTTACCAAACACAGCAACGTATAATGCAAAAATAACGATCAGAATAACAATCGGGTTTAACGCAGCACTTGCGCCAATGCATGTTGACCATATAAACCTGCTCCACATATATGACAGTTGCTTCTCACGACGTGCATCCACCTTTTCAAGAAAGCGCGTTTCCCAACCAAATAGCTTTATTGCTTTAATGCCATGCAGTGTTTCAGTAATTGTTGCAATTCGGTTGTCACTTGCTGCACTTTGTTGTTGTATTACTTTTCGGGACCGAGTAAGCAATGCCTTTGACAGAGGAATGTACAATACTGAAACTACTAGACCAATTAGAGCAGAAACTTCAAGCAGTTTATACAAGTACCAGATGCCAATAAATAGTGTCAATATTAGGTTGGCTATGTTAATTATAGAAAATAAACCCATTACAACTTTGTTGAAATTGGCTGTAAGGATATATTGTTTAGATAAAAGCAGATAAGAACTTAATATTGGTGTAAAGCGTTTATTGGCTTACATGGTAATATCAAGGGATCTTGAGATGTTTGCATGTACAAGAAATGGTTATTTATAAGCAAAATTGTCTCTGCAATTCTATATCTAAAATATTACTCCTTTGAGTAAATAACAATTTGCTTATTCTTTTTGAAAACACAGTTTCGCTTGAAACAAGTTTTTATCACCTTGCCAGTGCTAGGTTTTATATTTACATGGAATTACTAAATGTAACATACAGTTTAGTTTTAGATTAGCAACTCAAAAACATAAAGATAAATATATATTAATAATTATTATAGAATTTATTGAGTAACTTTTTTGTGAAAAAAAATTTGATTTATTATCAATCGGGTATGTTGGGTCTACATCTAGAGCCCCACCTATCTGTCGATTGGAATCATACTAATAAACAAAGAGTTTATAAAAAGAAAACGCAGTGATGGCAGTTAGGATCGCCTGCGTTGAAAATGTGTTCTCGGAGAGGCTGTAAAGCAACGTGTTGAAAAGAAGATAAGGCAATGGTCAACTTGTCTGGTTGACTGGCTCCGCCTGGTTCAAACTGGAACTAGGAGGTGTTGGCATTGAGCCAATCTTCCTGAAAAGAGTTGCTTGAGTGGCTATGCGCAGCATAGAAATCGTGAATAATACGTTCTAATACTGTCTTCCTC
>JANBTT010000031.1:0-143197 GCA_027578915.1 Coemansia sp. RSA 1200
AAGACGTTCCCTGCCAATGAGATTGAGAAGGGCTTTATTCAGATGCGCATGAAGGAGCTGGACAACAAGCAGAAGAATCTTGCGTTTGGCACACCTGTCAGCAAACTTCCAGTCTACACAGAGCAGGAGTTCCTTGAGCAGGTCAAGAACTATAAGAAACAGTGGATGGTCATTGAGGGTTTCGTATATGATGTCAAACCCTTTATTAATGACCACCCTGGAGGCAAGGCACTTATTCTCAGCGGTGTTGGCAAGAATATGACCGAGGCATTCAATGGCGGCGTCTACCAGCATCACAACTCTGCCCGCAATCTGATGAACACTTCCCTACGTATTGGCGTTCTTCAGTGTCTCTAACTAGGAGCAATATTCCTCAGACACTGATGAGGCTGTTGAGGGTCTATTTGATGGCTTTCTCTCCGGCTCAGTTTTACTATATTTATCAGCCTTTTTATTCATAAAGAAAAACAATATATCTTTGCATTGGCTTGTAAACACCCGCAACATTGGCCTGGTTCTTCTGATAGCGTGCTTACTGCTGGCAAGTGCGGCTTGGACTAAATGGTTGTCATCATGGAAAATGAGTACGTGAATCGCAACGTGTTGCAAGCTCCCAGCCACAGTGGCAGCGATTGCGGATTGTAGATTGCAGATTGCGAATTGCTGCTGCGCCATTCGGGGTCTTGGGTTTCAAGTCTCTTGATAGACCTACCACATTTTCTTTACTCTGAGTTTACTCTCGGGTTGTTCTGAAGGGCTTTCTATTAGCAAATGCGAATACTAGAGGATATAAAACGAAGAAAAGAAACTAAAGATAGCAACATGGTTGGCGCTGCTTGACCAAAGTGGAGAAGGGGTTACTCAATGGACACTGAGCTGCGCTCGCTTACTGAAGAGCTGTGGTCATCATCTTCAGAAAGCGCTCTCCGCGAGACAATAAAGAATTCGTATGCAGTGGCGCCAATAATTCCCCCGGCCATTGGCGCAGCCACAGGGACCCATGTGTACGAGCCATGAAATGTAAAGACGTCGGCACCATACCATATTGCTGCGGCACATCGTGGTCCAAGGTCGCGCGCAGGGTTGAAAGAGTAGCCAGTTGGATAGCCAATGCTTAAAGCAAGGCCTGTTAGCAACAGACCAATCGCGATTGGTGTGCATGAGCGAGCCGGAAAGTTATTTACATCAGTGATGGCGAAGACCCCAAGAACCAATAGTGCCGACCCAACTGCCTCAGAAAGAAAGGCAGCGCCATTTCCAATAAATGGTCTAGCAAAGTTTCCAAACGAGCCGGCAGACCCAAATGGCCCGCTGATTTGGCGGTCATAGCCGTCAAACGGATCAAGTGAGTGTGCAAAGCAAGCATAAGCAAGCAGTGCTCCTACAAACGCGCCAGCAAACTCTGCAAAAAAGTAAAACGGAACCTGAATCCAAGGCAGGCCACGATATCCCGCAAACGAAAGTGCGACGGCTGGATTAAGCATTGCACCGGACACGCCACCAGCTACAAATACGCCAAGCATCAGCCCGATCCCCCAGCCAAACGCAGCTCCCAGCCATGCAGATTCGGCATTGGATGTCAAAACCGTGTACGTGAGATTTGAACCACATCCCATCAGCACAAAAACGCCTGTTCCGATAAACTCTGCAAAATAAGGGGCCACAAAAATGCGCATCCTACTGAACCATGTGTTTGATATTTCCTTTTGGGTTGCAAACTCGATCTCCTCGCCAGCACGATCCGTCGGATTCGTGCGGCTGCGGCTGTACCGCGAAGGAACAATCGACTTGCTCTCGGAGCCAAAGCGCGACGGTGTTGCTGAAGCTGACATTTTTTGAAAAGAAAAATAGCTTCTTTATGTTTGTTAATATGGAGGAACAAAAGATTGGCTGTTTAGCACAATCTAAAAAAAGATATACGATTAAACAAGAAAGAGGATAACACTGACAAAGAGAGAATTCAGATATTCCTCGTTGGAGCAAACAATATTACCAGCAATAATGTCTAGCAGAATATAGAAATGGAAATGGAAAATGTATCGATAACGAAATGAAGCCAGATGCTACTCATCAAGTTGCTTGATAATGAGAAGAGGCATGCAAATCAACATTAGTCTATATTACAAAAGGGCCAATCGTCGTACACTTATTTTTGTCTAGAATCCCCGTTGATATTGAATGACAACCACAACACATACAAATGATTAAAACATGTATATTGAAAGTTAAATACTCTCAAGGACAACTGCGCGTAGTATACAAAATATTCTTTCCATTTGATTACTCATCTATTACGCGGTTCGTAGAGTCCAACGGAATGGCAAGCTGCACTTATTTCTCTTGCTCTTTTAGATATACATCAGTTGGTCTGGCTAAGGTAATAATTAAAAATAAATTATTTAACCATACAGGCCAAGGACCCAGACCCCTGTTTAAACAATCTATAAAAGTAGCCTGGTAATCGCTGACGTGTCATGACCAATGACCGAACATGTCATCCACATTTGTTAGATCGCTGTGTTTCATCGACTTTTCAACATCGTCTTTCCATTCAAAAATGTGGTCTGATTACAGATAATAAATAATTAACCAATCGAAGAAACAATATGCTTATGAATAAGGCAAAGAGAGCAAGAATTCCAGATAAATACTAAAGTGGCACTTATGCTACTTGGATCCTGGCTTTGGTGCCGCGTTTGTGCATGGCGGTGGTATTGGAGCTGCTGGGTCAATAGGATCAAGCACCACTCTCCCAACCTTTACGTATTCTTGGTGGTTATCAAAAAACCGGTGCCAGCCTTTGATGCCACCCAGCTCCGCTTCAGTAAGCCCACGTGTGTCGTGCGTCAGATGGTTCTTGCTAGAAAGGCAGTTTGTGCCAAATGCCCGTGACGCATCGCGCCCAACAAATATATTGTATGCGCTGCCCCGTCCGTAGAAGCCCCTCCCAGCAGTAACATCGTACACATCGCCCTCCACAGCCAAAAGAAGCGGGAGGTCGGGGTTGCTGCCGTCGTACAATGCCAGCTCCTGCTGCGAAAATATTTGCTGCTTCCGGGGTACAAAGTTACGCCAGTTTGTCCACTTGCTCTGGTATCCCCAAAGTGCCGTCTCCGTTATCAGATAAGAAAGACATACGCTAAGGCCTAATAGCGTCAATACTATGCGTGCGACAATTCTCCACCAGCCATGTCGATTCCCTCGGTCGCTTGCCACAGAACCTTCGTGGATATTCGCATGTCCGGCTGCTGTGTCCGCGGAGACTTGCTTAGCGGATGCAGTCTTTCGTTGCTGTAGGTTGTTTCCGGCCATTTGTTCAATTTAGAAAACAGGTAGATCTTGACAATGCAAAAGTAAATGCAATAATGAAAAAGTTATAAAAAAAGCGTGTTTTGTTTTCATTTTCTGGGTTTGCTTAGTTTTTCCGTGTTGTCTTGGCGAGTGATCTAAGCATGGCCTTTTTCAGTAAGCACCCTGAATAGCGATAATCCAATCAGATCTGGTTTCAAAGCCATTTTGAATCTAATTTCCACTGCTTGTGTTTTTTTTTTCATGGGGAGAAAATGCTCCAAGCTCTACATCGCGTTTGTAGCACCCAAAGAGCAAACGCAATATTCTTGGTCTAAAAAGCTTCATCGCAACTTGGACAGTTCTCTCTTCCTCTTCCTTGTCTATTTGTTTGTTTGTTTGTTTTATTCTGGCTGCCGCTTTGCAATTGTCTACATCTTTGAGTGATTCGCTTGCCTTAATTTCAAATATTAGCTCTACTAAACACAAGAACAATACAGGCAATAGCCCCGTAAATCAGTGGAAGCGTTAGCAATGCAAATCGAAGAAGTCAAGGGCACAGGCAAGGAGCAGCGTGTTGCCACACATTCGCACATTCGTGGTCTGGGGCTGAAGCCAGAAGGCACTGCAGAGCCGGTTTCCGCCGGGTTTGTCGGCCAGGAAACTGCGCGTGAGGCTGCTGGCGTTGTCGTGGATCTTATCAAAAGCAAGCGCTTTGCGGGACGCGCCGTATTGCTCGCTGGAGCCCCGGGTACAGGAAAAACTGCTATTGCATATGCAATATCGCAGGAACTGGGACCCCGTGTGCCCTTCTGTCCGATGACTGGAAGCGAGGTGTATTCAAGCGAGGTTAAGAAAACAGAGGTGCTGATGGAAAGCTTCCGTCGGGCAATCAGCTTGAGAGTCAAAGAAACCAAGGAAGTTTATGAGGGCGAGGTCACAGAGATTACGCCAGAAGAGACAGAGAATCCACTTGGCGGATACGGAAAGACGGTTGCCAATGTTGTCATTGGGCTCAAGACAGCAAAAGGAACCAAGCAGCTGCGGCTTGATCCCAGCATCTATGAGAGTCTGCTCAAGGAGAAGGTCTCTACTGGCGATGTGATTTACATTGAGGTAAACACGGGTTCGGTTAAGCGTGTTGGTCGGTCAGATGCGTATGCAACAGAATATGATCTGGAAGCCGATGAGTATGTGCCGCTGCCAAAGGGCGATGTGCACAAGAAGCGCGAAGTCGTCCAGGATGTCACCCTGCACGATCTAGATGTCGCAAATGCAAGGCCCCAGGGCGGTCAGGATATTGTCTCAATGATGAGCCAGCTAATGAAGCCCCGCAAGACTGAGATTACAGACAAGATGCGCACCGAGATAAACAGGGCTGTTAACAAGTATGTAGAGCAAGGAACAGCTGAGCTTGTGCCGGGCGTGTTGTTTATTGACGAGGTTCATATGTTGGACATTGAATGCTTTACATATCTCAACCGCGCGCTAGAGTCCAACATTTCGCCGATTGTTGTGCTTGCATCGAACCGCGGACTCTGCACAATCCGCGGTACTGAGGACCTGCGTGCGCCCCATGGCGTTCCGCGCGATCTGCTGGACCGCATGCTCATTGTGCGCACAACGCCCTACACGAAAAACGAGATCCAGATCATCCTGGATATTCGCTCCAAGACAGAAGGCCTAAAGCTCTCACCAGAGGCGTTGGACCATGCAGCTGAGGTTGGAGTAAAGTCCTCACTGCGCTATGCCATCCAGCTCCTGACCCCAGCTAATGTTATGGCGCAGATATCCGGCCGCGAGGAGATCCAAAAGGACGATATGCTTGAAACGAGCGAACTTTTCTTTGACGCAAAGAGGTCTGTGTCCTTTGTGCAAAATTCTGACTCTCAGCTCCTGTAAACGCAATTCGCATGCCTCTTTGATCCGCCTTTCCCTTTTTCATTCTATCTCTCTCGTAAACCTTTCTGAATATAATCTTGTAGGCGGGAACATGCTTCATGATGCTTGCAATGCAATTGGCGCTCTCACCTAATGTAGTGTTCTTTTAGAATGGACATAAATAATAATAAACGTGAGTGGTACATAAACGACCAGAAAGAGCCGTGCTAATGTGGTAGTTCGTTATTCTCCGAATAAAAGCTGGACTCTCTTTAGCACAGAGTCCTTGAGTGGATCGTACGGATGGTCCTTGGATGGTATTTCAAGCACGGTTGGGAATGCAGCCTTGTACTCGTCGAGTACTCCGCGGATGTCCTCGGCAATATGCTGGTTTATCAATATAATAGCAATGTCCTTTCTCCTTGAAAAGGACGTAAATGCCTCTTCTATCTGTTCCTGCGTAGTCTTCGCGTCAACAACAAGAAAGTTCGCTCTCTGGTGCGCATCGACATCGCCAATGCCTGCGAGAAGCAGACCGGTTATAGTGTCCTACGCAATTAAGGTTATTACTTGAAAGCAGAAAAATAAAGGGATGTTCATTAGTATAGATGCGCTAGGGCACGATAATAAAGTGCTAGCAATCCTTGGACGCTGGTTGTATACGCACCTCATCGCCAATTGCGGCAATTAGAGTCCTGGATTTGTGAGTAACCTGTGACATTCTGACCCGGCAATTCTGAATAAAAAAAAGTAAAAAAAGGTGAAAATAAAGAGACGAAAAAGACAGAAAGACTAAGAAGGGGTAATAACAAAAGACTTTGCAGGGGCAAGAAAATAGCGTTGGTTTTGCTTCGCAGCTCACACACCAAAAGAGCTGCTGCACTCTCTGATGACCTCAGCACTGAACGTACCCGGTTTCTTCCACTCTTTCTTTGCTGTTTTGAGAAGAGAAAGGGGTGTGACGAAAGACACCAGTGCATACAGGACATTCGCATGGCCAATCAGACATGCAGGATTGAGATCCGGTTCTGCAGAGTTTTATTGCGAGGATGGGGATACTGGGATCCAAAACTTCTCTTTTTTACTCTGCTCGATTTCTGGCCTTTTCGTCCTTACCCAGTCTCTTGCAAAGTAGTTCTTTTATTCTATTTCGCTATTCGCTTAACAGCCTCAGACATTAGGCTAGCACTAGAGCCAAAAGAAAAAACGATGCCTCAAGCCGTCTTCAAAATCAAGGCATGTATCTTTGACATGGACGGTCTGCTTCTTGACACAGAGAAGATATACTCGGATGTGGCTGGCAAGATGCTTGAGCCCTACAATAAGACGTTTCCTCTTGAAACCAAGATCAGGATGATGGGTCGCGATGTGAGGGATGCAACAGATATCCTGCTGGCCGACCTGGAGCTTCCGCACACGTTTGAAGAGTGGGACAAGGAGGCACAAAAGCTCAAGGCAGAGTTCTTCCCCAAGGCTGATCTTATGCCTGGTGTTGAAAGACTTATCAGACACCTTGTCAAACACTCGATACCAATTGCTGTGGCTACCAGCTCGACCAAGTCGATGTTCCTTATAAAAACAACGAGGCATGGGGATGTATTCAAACTCTTTGCCGAAAACATTACTTGTGGAGATGACCCTGCAATCAAGAACGGGAAACCTGCACCCGACATCTTCCTCACAGCCATGCAGCGCTTGGACTCCAAACTCGAGCCAGAGGATTGTCTCGTGTTTGAGGATGCCTCTAATGGTGTCGAGGCTGCAAAAAGCGCAAATATGAGCTGCATCTGGGTTCAGGACACGCGGTTCATGCTGGATAAATCTACCGTACCCGTGGGCCATGCAGCAACTGAGCGCATCACATCTCTTTTGGAGTTTGTTCCAGAAAAGTATGGACTGCCTCCATTCGATGAATAGCTTTAGATCAAACAAATTCTTTAGTTTATTGCATTGTGATTTGAATAGTGTGTTGATATACAGCTGAGCAACAGAGATGGGTGCAAAGCATTAGTTCGTTTTTTGTTTCCTTTCAGATTATAAACATCGACCAACCTGGCTTTCTCGCGCCTCCATATGCCGGCGATACCCAGTAAAGACATCGGTGCATAGTAAAAGCAGTACCTCATCCTTTGCACTATCCAAAATGGATAAATGGACGTTGCTTTGTTCGACAGCTGCTTGAACCTCGTTGATTATCTTACTGGGAATGTCAATAGACGTACACGATGCTTTGCTAAAGTAGGTATGCACAAAGTTAGCAAATGTACTTTTGACTGCTTCTGGAAACATGGTGTTCTGGTCTACGGATCTTGGCGGAAGAACAGCAACTGAAGACTCGTATATTCCTTTGGTTATTGGCACTAACGCTGCCAAGGGGTGGTTGTCGGGAGAGAACTGGTGATTGTTGGCAGCTGTCATCTGCATCGATGCCACTTTTAGTTTACGCTGTTGCTGTAGGCATTCGGCATCGATGTACGGTTCAGCATGCTGGATTTTGTTGTGCTGGGTCAAATCAGCAGGACATTTGCTAGGATCTGCGTTGGTAGAGCCTGGTCGAGATGCTGTTTTGGACTTTATATAGCAATAAAAATCCTTACAGGATCGCAGATGGCAATGCTGCAGATAACAGGCAAAATATCTGTTGCGTTGCATTTGCCACAGTGCTTCTATTGTTTTATACTTTAAAAGCTGGTAATCCCTCAGAAATTCTGGCAAAGTAGAGCGATAGTATTGCCTGGCAAATGTTAGAAATGCCTCCCTATGTGCCCTGTTTAGCATCGCCTGGTGAAATTCATCAAATAAAGGAGAATGAAGACCGCTTTGGAAATGCGAGACTGCGTATATATTGTTCGAGCTTGTCTGTGGCTTTACTGTGTCTACGCAGTCATGGTGTCTATATGATTTCCAGAGAGGAACACACACCGAAGACACATGCGTACAAAGCATTGCCAACCACACTACAAACAGTTCAGATACATTCTCTCTAACAGTGTCCATTACGGTAACCCAAAGAGCATAAAGGACCGCTGCCATCTGTGCACATACAATGCAAGTGAGAAGATCTGTACGTATTCCGTAAATATTTTCCGTTTTCCATATCCTAACAACCAGCACTGGGAATACCAGTCCAGTAACCGCAATCGCTATGCCGTATGCCAGCCACATAACCCATCCACCATCACGACAAACACCATGGACACTCCAGTTTCCAGCACGAAAAGGGGGTAGTTTTATATTAGCAACAAGTGCAACCAGAGCCAACAGTCCTCCAAGCAACAAAAGAAGTGACAAAAGCGCCCTTGTTGCAACCCATTTCCCAAACCGCGACTGCTGTATTTTCAGCAGGGAATCTATATTGCAAGGATTGGGAGACGCAAATAGTGAGTGGCTGAGTGGTAGATCTAGCTCTGACCACGTGCTAAATGTCATTCTCCCGGTTGCTGGGCGGCTGTCAATAATTAGCACCTGGGCGTTGTGCTGTGTTGCCTGTATGTTGCTTGTCACGGCTTCCATACAATCTATATATATCTGGTTTGAGGATATGAGCTGTTGTTGCAATGCCGTTGGTTTTTGCGGACAGGAGAAAGCCAGGACACTTTGCTGTGCTGCACGGGCAGTTATCACAACAAGCCAGACGAGTACGCCCGTATATATGATCCACAATTTTAGTGCACACGAGTATTTGTAAAGAATGGTACACACCAGAGAGGCTATTCCGGCAAAAGCTCCAACAACAGCTTGGACAATGACAAGAGATGTTAGACGGGCAGATAATAATGGTATTTGCATGTACATGTAGCGATAGACCACACAAGTAGTAGTGATAATAGCAATGATGACATATAACACAAGTACTATTAGTGTGCATATCAGACGGACGATTGACTCTGTGCTGCCAAGTTCAGCAATATTGATCTTGCTTGTAGATTGCGACATTGTAGCACCTTTGCATAGATTATCAAACAAAATGTATATATGTGGTAAAAAGGTCGCGTTAGTTTCTCATGCAAAAGAAAAACGTTAACAACTCAACAAGAAACGATATTGCAAATAAATAAGCAGATAAATAGTATACTCGAATATACAAAACTAATGAACAAATGCTCACAGATATAAAAGCACGTAGATGGATGTTGTACCATCCTCGGACAAATTTTTTTTTTGTAAAGCAACAAATGCGCTTTCGCTACAACAAAAGTTCTACGTTTTGGTGCAGCTCTTCCATACCCATCCATACATATTTGCTGAGCAGCAGCCGCATTGTATGCAAATACAGCCGCACAAACAATGATGACTACTGTTCCTCCAAAAAAGCGAGGTCTTGGCCAAACACAAAAAAAGCTGGGACATGTATCTGAAAGTGGTCAGAATGATGTGCAGCATAAAGTACAATTGCTGGCATGCCCTATTTACTGTGTACTCTCATTCCTCATTACCCAAGAGAGCGTTCGTGCAAACATCAAACAATTGGGGGGTGTGCTTTGCAGCGAAGAGCACATGCAAGGGAGTAAGCATAAGCAGTCGACGATGTGAGCCCACCGTTCCCCCCTCTTTGGGGCTTGTGCTGTTCGCGCGGATGCATGCAGCACGGTTCCTGCGCATGGCCTTGTCTGAGGCAGAGACAATGTCACGAAGAAAAAGCCTTGCAATGTCGACAAAGAGCCTTCCAACAACCAGTCGCTGCTCAAGCGCCTCGCCAAATGTCTCATCGTTGCAGTTGGGAAGCTGAACCAGGGATTCAAGATCATTGTCGTCATTTGCATCCAAAAGACCGCTTGGCTCCGTGAAACGGGACGCAGGAGCACAAGAGAGTTCTAGAGGCCGGATGGCGGACCAAATCCAGTCGATGGCACAATCTTCAGCACCAAAGTTTCTTTCGTCTCCATCACCATTGCTCGCAGTATCACTCCCGACCGATCGTTCGTCCAAAGAACCGATATGTCCTACCAGCAGCGCCTCCTTAGTATTGCTGTTGGTAATATCGTCGAGCTTCCGCTCGCTTTGTTGCTCCAGGTGATACGTGCGAATAAGCGATGCAGTGTTATGAATGTTAGTGAGTGTCTTGTTGCCGTTGAACCCGTCTGCTAAGTTGGGTGATGATACTAGATGGTTGGCTCTGTCACCGGCACTTGTCAGCATTATATCAATATCATTTTCATCGTCCGACTTATCCCATCCTTCTGGAAGCTTGGCAAGGGCTTTGCTAGCACTGGAGAGCGTACTAGGCTCCTTTGAATTCATATTGCTGCAATACAGACTGCAGTAAAATGGAGAGCTGGTGCTGTTTTCCAACCCACGAGCTACGTCAGCATCTGTTGCCAGCACGCCACAGAAATTACAATAAGGGCCCTGTTGTTGCTGTTGTCTCTGGACTTGAGACTTCGGATCTGGCAGCAGCTGCTGAGAGTTATGATCGGGGGCGGATGGGTGAAAAGCATTACCGTTAGAATCAACAGTGCACATATCCATATTCGGTATCAGTGTAGACGAGTGTAGACATGCTGTCCGTTCGCTAGAATTTAGGATCGGCAATGGCACAAGTCTGTATTGCCTTAAGAACCGTTTCAGCGACCATGCAAGCGGCTTTGAAAAGTGTGTGCGAGTTTTATCTGGAGCTATTCGCTGATCTGGACCTGGTGAGCTATTTGCCCACACCGTAAGGGCCTCAGAAGCCATACTGCAGGTCCCGATGCCGGACTTTTCAATCAATCGGTGGAACGATTCAAGCACAGATGTTTCAATGTCACATGCCTGCAGAACCGCGCAGACCTGACCGAAAAGTGTTTTCTTGGGGGCTTCAAGAATGCCAGGTGAATCGGAAGAAGAAATCAAGTCGGTGATGCTGGCCGGATTTTCTTTTAGTATCTGTAGTCCACTCGAAACTAGGGCAACTATCACACGGTTTCGCGATTCTTCAGCAGCGAGGCGCTTTCCGATGGGCCAGGCGTTCCTCCAAACCTCCTCAGACACAGCAACACTCCATGTCCACCTTTGTACAACCGCAGCCGGAATACAGTCCATAATCTGCTCGGGAGACTCAAAATTCCCATGGTTGTAAGGCAATGCGTTTGTCAGAACAAGTGGAAAAATAGAACAGAGATGCTTGAGCAGCTCATACAGTACAGGGTTTGTTGGAGGAATATGAGAGAGCTGATTACGCGCTGCCACAAAGGCATGTTGGTCTTCTTCTGCAGAGGATGCAGTGTTGAGACCGCGACGATCCAGCTCAAAGTCAATAAGTTTCTCGGCTCCTTGCTCTACATTCCCTGTCCACATGTCATCCAGCTTCAGCATATGAATAAGATCAACCGGTTTGTTGCGCTTATCTCGGAAAAAGACTTGGAGACGCACAGGAAACTCGCCCCATCCCCATCGAGTCAGCGTAAAGTCTGGAGATAAAAGATCCACAATGTCATCGGGGCGATAGGACGGATGAAGAAAGACTCGTACCTTGCGAATGTATTCTGCTGTAGAATGGTTTTCAGAAACGCTCCGAATATATACAGTCCATGTGTGTGTGCTGTTTTCCTTCCCGGCTGGCCTATTCTCGGGCGCAATGTATTGCGACGAATTACCTAACGCAATTCTTCGTATAACATGGAACCGCGATTCTTGAGCCATAGGAATATCTGAGCTGGATTTGGCACCCAGAATAGTAGATGGCTTGGTCATATGCTGCATGTATGCCGGTGTGTCATGGGTATCGCTAAGATTGCCGCTATCGCTGCTTTCGGCCTCGGAAGCCAACGGTCGGTTGATAAACTCCAGTGCGTCAATGACGCTTGCCATCTGCGTAGTATCAAGTCTGGTCGCAAGAGAATGTAGTTTGGGTGTTTGGCCAGCTGCTATATCGCTGTCTATTTCGGCTAGATCGCTGTTGGCTGTGTTGTCGAGTTTATCGCTATCATTGTGAATAGCGTGGCCACAGATGCGAACTGCTTCATCGTGGGTACCAAAGTCAAGACTATGCTGAGCCCTGCAATGGACAAGGAAACCTTGAAGGCTTGCAAACTGGTCGCGCTGACATACTGGACATATTACATGCACAACCTCACCAACACTATTCTGAGCATACAATGTCCCCACAGGCTCAGCCGAGTATTTGGCTGACAACGATGAGGCTGCTGCTATTGCTGCTGTCCGACGTGGCCGCTCTCTCAAAGCTCCTGAAAGCCCCCGTGCTGAATACTGGTATCCAGGCGGGTCGACGGCACGGTGTAAATATGACAAGTAGCCATCAGCCATGTCCTCCGGAGACGCGTTTGTGAGTTGTATTGACCGAATAGCTGTTTCAAGGACTTCTAGTAAGGCCTCGCTGTGACGCAAATTACTCGATATTGTGTTGATTTCCTTTTGTTTTAGGAATAGCTCCAGGTCGAGTTGCTCGCGCAGAATATGCTCCATGCGTTTCCGGGCTTCGTCGCTGTCCACATTAAGTTTCTGTTGCTTCTCATACGTTCCTTCGTGTGGTGCCTTTGCGTGATTTTGGGACTCCATGTTGTCAGGGCTGCAAATTGCTATAGAATTTCAACTAGTAGAAAGTTCCTTATAACCATAAAAAAGTACATAAAATGGGTAACATATTTTTCAGAAATAAACTTCAGGCCCTAGAACGAAAGAAAAAAAGAGATTGATCCAGTGGTGGAGCAAAAGACCACACAGTTAATTAAAGCCATCATCAATTAAGATATTTGGTGTACGCCTGGATCAGCACGCGATCACCGCTGCCTCGACCTGCCCGTGCGCTGCCAAGTCGCTCACGCTCGAGCGAGAATAAGCAGTCGCGCACTGTAACCAGTAGCGGAGCAGCAAGAGTGGTTGAGCGGTGTGGCAAAAGACCAAATGGCGGCCGAAGCAAGGCTGGCTGGGCCAATGGCGTCTGAGCGCCTTCTGGTGCAGGTGAAACAACGGCAACGCTATCAAAGTCGCTTGCATTGCTAGCACTGGAGCGATTGCGCCTGTGCTCAAGCGACGAACGCGTGCTGCCACTGGCATCGACAAACGAAGAAATGTTGTTTATGCTGCCGGAGGCACTACTGATGCTGGCTGTGCGCCTCGCCATCTGCGACCCGGAATTAGGAAGAGGCAGTCCGCCGCCAGAGCGTAAAGAATCGTCCGCTTGGGATGTTGCGCTGCCTGGTGGATCGGCAGTATCGGCGGGGTGCTGGGGCGCAATCCGAGGACCAGCGACAGGACGAGCGTTTGGCTTGCCAGCAGATGCGCCTCCAAGCCAGTTTGCCGAGCTTGCGTTCATCCACGACTTGCGAACACCGCCTGCAGCACGTAATGCCGTCTGATTGCTAATCTTGTTGCGTATGTCGTCTGGCATGTTTTTGCTGGTATAGGCTGGAGATTCCGTCGCGCTATCGTCTCTTTTACGACTACGCTTCGCGCCGGCAGCCGTTTTTGACGCATCGTTGGTGTCCATGCTATTTGTCTGTCGCGACTGCTGTTGATCGATGCCGTTATTGTCAGCCGTAGACGCTGTATCTGCAGCCGCAGAGCTAGCCGAGGCACCCAAGGCACTCTCTGGTTTGCTCTGGTCAGCGCTAGAACCCACCAGTTTTCTGCGCTCATCGGAGCCGCCGCCTTGGTTCCTATCGATCTCGCCGTCCGCTTGTTGTAGAGGGTCCATAGCGTTAGATTGCTCGCGTTCTTTGAGCAGCTTCTGTCTGTTATGCTCTTTCATCTTGTCTATACGCTCAAGAACGAGCAGCTGCTTCTTAACATCCAAGTGAGGCGTAATCTTATAAAGAGGCAGCCGTGTGCTTGGATCGAGCGGCGGCGGCGGTAATGTTTGTGTTTTTGTGCGGTGGTATGCAGCTGCTGACACCATCTCCATAAATGAGCGGAGCCGCTCTTGCAATGCCAACGACAGATACGGAACGACATCTGCTGAAACCGCTCGAATCCCCAGACGCTTGCATGAGCGCGATACAAGCACCTCCAGTAAACTGCTGTTTGCAAAGCTTGTCTCACGCGAACGGGTGCGAGAAACCTCCACGCCGTCAATGACACGGGTCAAGGGAGATGCGTTCCTTGTATAACCAGTCTCAGCGCCTCTGACCTTGTAAGCGTCTTGCTGGTCGTGCACGCCGCTGCCAAGGATGATTTCCGACTCTTCTCGCAGATCAACTCCAGTATACCCAATTACATCGTGGATAGAAAACACATCTCCGCTACCGCCTGCTCCACCACGGTCCTTCTCGCGCTTCTCCTTGTACTTGCGTTGGGTATCTTTCAAGGCGGCCCTTTCCTTATCTTTATTTGCAAAGATATCTCTTGGCTTGTCGCCCGCTCTTGCTCTATCTGAATCCACCTCTCTTTCCCTGCCCTTGACCTTGTACCCATCTTTTCCTCTAATATTTCCTTCTTGTTCCGCATCAGAATTGTAGGTTCCGGTGCCAAGAGACTCCGTCCTGCTTATCCCGCCGCGAATCAAGGATGTGCTGATAGGCGTGTCATCTTCGTCTTCATAGTCGACATTGCTGTCATTGTCGTAGTCGCTGTCGGCATCCACGTACGAGGCAGACTTGTCTTTTTCGTCTGCTTGCAGAGCAGTCAACCCAGCAACCAAAGCGGCATTACCACTGGCCCCAGGCCCGCCTCTTGCCGCACTGATGGATGAAATGTTATCCAGCGACAATGATGGTCCAGCAAGTGCCAGTTGTGTTGTCAGCGCATCCATATCAGCCTCTGACTGCGTGCTTGCTCCTGTTTTCTGCTTTTTGGATAGCGGTCTTGGGGCAGGGGATCCGGACCGTCGAGACTCGGAGGCACGCTTTTTTGGCCTGACCGGCATGCCACCTTCCTTGGTTGCCTTTGCGCCAACTTTCTTCTTTGGCTCTTTGTTCTTCTTCTCAGGTTTTGGACTTTCAGGACGTGATTCTGGCTGTGAATTAGTAGGTTTCTGTGCTTGTGAGCCTCGTGCAAATTGGCGCTGGGCAATAAGCGCCTGCAGTTTTGTGATTTGCACAAACTGCTGGTTCCTTGCCTCCTCGGACATATGTGCCATAGGGCCGGTAGACGATGCAAGAAGATTTCCAAAAGAACTGAGCTGCATACTGAGCCGTGCAAGCTGCTCTACGGGAATTACTGGATTTAGTATTATCTGACGCCAGCGGGCAATGAGGGTCTCTGGAGTGACGCCGCCCATGCTGCCTGCTGGAAAGCCACCCATGTTGCCAACCGACGCATCTTGGCCACTTGAGCCTGCTGCGGCTGCCATCATTGCCGACTGACTATTCTGATACGCTGATGCTGGTAAAGAGGCGGATAGCGTGTCCTTGGACACAGATGTATTCCCAGAACCCCCGGTAGAAGCGTCATGTGCTTGCTGTGATGCAAGGAGCTGACGCATTAGTGCCATGTTATTTCTACTGCTGTCTAGTATTTGCTGGTCAGGAACAGAACCTTGACCAACAAGCGGGTTGCCTTGCATGGGATTGCGCTGGACCCCTTGAGATGTCGGCATCTGCAGAGATGTTGATGACATGTGTGGTATCCCAGGACGCACATTCAATCCCGAAAAGGGGTTATTCGGACGCGCCATTGGATTGGATGCTTGCCGGTGTTGTTGCTGCTGTGGTCCAATGCCCATGTTGGCAGGCCGCATTCCCTGGTTATGCATCAAGACCAGCAAGTCTTGGAATTTTGTGCCCATTATTACCTTTGCATCACGCATAAACATTGGAAAATCAATTGTTTTTGACTGCAGGCCACGAAAAAGCCCTGCTAGCCGTTCCTGCTGATCGCTGGGCAGTTTGCTCATAGTTTCAACCAGCCACCGCGACGGATCAACAGAACTAGCACCAGCCCCGGGTCCGAAAGATACTTGTGGCCGCTGTTGAGGCCTCATATGTAGTCCAGCGGACATTCCTGCCTGCTGCTGCCCACGCATCCCTTGTTGATTCTGACCACCGTGGCCTTGCGAGGCTGAAATCTGACGCGGTGGTCTGACCTGTAAACTGGGGGACTCGGATCCAGAGCCTGAATTCAAGGGTTGAGCTCCTGGTAGTCCAGAACTAGCGGCAGCCTCCGAAAAAGACGAACGCTGTCTTGAGCCCAAGCGATTAATTTGCATAGGAGTATGTGGGTGTTGGGGGCTTTGGCTTGCAGCTGCTGTCGTTCCTAGCGCGCCTGTATTCATTCCTGGAGATGCACGCGGGGCTGCTGCCTGTTTAGATCCGACTTGGCCAGGCGATTGTGATGTCGCAAGCGCTCTTTGTTGCATATTCACGCCGTGTTGTTGTGATCGCGGCGGTGAGGGCCGGTAGTGTATACCTTGTTGGAGCTGTGGATTCAAACCTGGTCTTTGCGCATGATTGTCTCCGCTAATCCCCGTAAGAGCGGGCGACACAGGCATAGATGACATATGAAGCCCCGAATGCGCTTGGGTTCTTACAATCGGGTCTGCATGGGATGCGTTTGCATCTTGTCGGGACATAAAGGGTTGTTGGTGACCAAGAGTGCCTGATGACGTTGTAGATTGAGAGATGGCTGCTGTGGCGAATGCAGAGCTCGTAGATGCTGTCAGACCTCCAGAACTTCCCATCGATGAGTTGTCACTAATAACTGCCTTTGTACGAGGCAGAGAAACAGATGTGCTTAAATCAATGCCAAGATCTCGACTAAGCGAGGCTAGTGGATCATTATCGGCACCATTGCCTGTTGATGACCCTGGAATTACCATATCCGACGGAAAGTTAACATTGATGCTTCCAAGGAGCTTGTCAATGTCTTCATTGGACACGTGGGATGTATCAACCGAGCCACTTAGCGACCTCATTAGCTGATCAATGTCTGCGTCAATTGGAAGCGCAGTGGATGCTGGCATCATGTTGCTGCTACTATCCGCACTGGGCATTGATCCACTTGTTGGCAGCATTGACGAAAAGCTCAAAGTATTATTGAGAGAGGATGCGGGTGTATCTGTACTGGCTGCGGTGGTTCCATTCATGCTGCTCAGAAATGAAAGAAAGGACGAGTCTGTGTTCGAGGTGGTTCCAGAGAAGCCTGTGTCAGATGGGCTGGGCTTTTCCTCCGCCATACTACATTTTTAGCCACAAAAAAGATAAATAGCCTGTTTCATTCAGTAAGAAAAAAAGAAAAACCACATCAAACACTACATTGTGCACGGTAGATTTGCCCATATGCTCATACTGTTTTGTAAGCCTAAACCATAAATCGTTTTGCAGCAACTTTGTACGTACATATAAGAAGGTACACGTATATTGGTGGTCTGTATCTAAAAAAGGTAAGCGCAACAGATATTGAGCAAGCACAAACCAGAGAGAATATAATAAAAAAGAATTGAAGAGCAAACGGCATCCATTTCAAAGGCTTAACACAGTAGCAAAAAGCCTAGCAAATATTCATTTGGATTCCATCCACAGTTATGTGGGTCAATCACGTGAGTCTGTCTAATCTTTGTTTTTTGTCTTGTAAAACTTAGTTCGTGAAGTCAAAATCTCCTCTCTTCGTTTTGCAAATAGGCTTTGCTGCCTTTCCACAACATCGCCAACGCCAGAGTCGCGAGCCTCCCTTGTATCTTCATGTAGCCTGCGAAGCATGCCAAGCTGCTCGCTGCGTTTGGCACTATCGGAGGACAGTCTGTAGTAGCTGCTACCACGATATCTAGAGCTCGAAGGCTCATACCCTTTGTGAGCCCAGTTGCCATCGCTGCTAGAAAGAGATGTAGTGCTATCATCAGAGATGGATCGATGGCTCTCTCGGGCGTATTTCTTTCTCTTGCTATAATGGACCATGCGAGACCGTCCAAACTCGTCGACAATCTCAACAAGACCAGAGTCACTGTCGTCGTGGTCGCTTTCACTGTCACCGTCATTACTTGTAGAGGAGGAGGAAAAGCTTGTCTCAGAATCAGAGTGCCGTTTGATCTTTTTGTTTCGCTGCCACTCGACTTGCTTGTGTGCAAAGTCCACGGAGCTCTCTTCAAGGATCTTTGTGATATATGTGTCGTCTAGCTGGGTAGGGCCTGAGGAATCCCCATCTTTCGTTCTGCCGGTGGTACTCAGCATGTCGTAGATGCGAGCCTTTTCCTCTAGTCTGCTCTTAATATTCATGTTCAGGCCATGGCGGGTCGAGTGCTGCGCCTCGGCTGCTCGTGCAAGCAGATCCTTCTGAGCTCTTTTATGCACGCCTCTGTTGTTGTTGTTATCCACAACAGCAGAAGAAGCGCTTCTTCGCTTGGCGACTATGCCATCTGTGCTGCTATGTCTACTCTCGGTGGTGGCACGTTCGATTTCAGCCTTCAAATTAAGCGTCTCTGGCACACCAACGGCCAACACCTTTTTATTCTTGGACATGCTGTCTGAATGTAGAATAATTATACAGTAGTGGTAGTGATTATCACATTCTAGTAATGAAAATGTAGTATGTAAAGCAGGGGATGTAGAATGATAAAACAGGTGTTTATTAATCCCTACGCTTCAATTACTGGGCACTGCTAGTACTTATTTTGTGGTTGTGGTGGGTTGTTGGTGGTGTAGCAGACAAAGTCCGCTCCAAAAATTATGCAAAATTAATATCCAAGGTTGGTCTTTTACAGCACATGGCGAGCTCAGTAGAGAAAACTTCACTGCTGCGCCAATTGCTTCCCTGGACACGAACAAGAAAAAAGGGAAAGGAAAAAAGCATCCGTTCTGAAAGAAAGGCCAAACTCCAGGCTTGGATGTTTTGATGCAGCAATCGCAAAAGGCTCAAACAACAGCAGTTAGAGGTTGTCAGCACGTGAGCTGTAAGACGGGTGGTGATCATTTCTCTGATTTTGGGCGCTGGATTGATTAAACGAATTTTTTTCTTTTTATTTGGTCTGCCAACAGCTAGAAGAAAAGACCGTCTACATGGCCTCACATTATGTTTTCCAACTGAAAAAAATGACTGCCAAAACTGCTCTTGTTTCTGGCAGCTATTTTTCTGTTAGAAATTAACAGCACACCCAGTTGTCCGCATTCTCTCAATTCTCTATTTATTATTATTGTCTTTTGGCAGCAAATACGTGGCCACTTGTGCTTTGCAGTAGTGGTTTTGATTTCAGTTCAGAGGCTTCAACACATTGCACCATTTTGGAAACGGGTTGAAATAACCAGCTGTGGCGGGTACGGATATAAGAAATGCCACAGAACGAGTATATTGAAGAGTCGATTAGACGGCATGGTCGTCGGTTTGACCACGACGAGCGCAAGCGCAAGAAGGAGGCGCGGAAGGTACACAAGGATGCGGCGTTTGCGCAGAAGGTGCATGGACTAAAGGCCAAGCTGTACAACAAGAAGAGACATGCGGAGAAGATCCAGATGAAGAAGACAATTAAGATGCACGATGAGAAGAACGCAAAGCAGAAGACAGACGATGCGGTTCCGGACGGCGCAGTGCCAGCATATCTGCTTGACCGTGAGGGCCAGCAGCGGGCAAAGGTGCTGAGCAACATGCTGAAGCAGAAGCGCAAGGAAAAGGCGGGAAAGTGGGATGTTCCATTGCCCAAGGTGCGCGGTATTGCTGAGGACGAGATGTTTAAGGTTGTAAGGACGGGAAAGTCAAAGTCAAAGTCGTGGAAGCGCATGGTTACAAAGCCTACATTTGTTGGCGACGGATTCACGCGCAAGCCGCCAAAGTACGAGCGCTTTATCCGGCCGATGGCGCTGCGCTACAAAAAGGCCAACGTGACGCATCCAGAGCTCAAGGCGACGTTCCAGCTCCCGATCATTGGCGTGAAGAAGAATCCACAGAGCCCAATGTACACGCAGCTGGGCGTTCTGACAAAGGGAACCATCGTCGAGGTCAATGTTGCCGAACTTGGGCTTGTCACCACCGGCGGCAAGGTGCTTTGGGGAAAGTACGCGCAGGTCACAAACAACCCCGAGAACGATGGCTGCATCAACGCCCTGCTTCTTGTCTAAGCCTCACGCTGTCTCTCGCCATGTTTTGTAGCTCTTTTTTCATTTGGAAAAGATTCTTTCGACAAAAGCTACCGTTCACTGAACTACAGTTTTATATTTGCTGCTTCCCTTGCAAATGCGGCGGCGCGTGTGGGATCTGGCTTGAGGCGTTTAATCTGCAGATTGCACACTGCGCCTCGCTCTGATTCTTTTGCAGAAGGCCTCCCCACAATTTCCTTTGTGGCTGCAGATTTTTGCGCTAAATTCAGCACACCATCTGTGCGCATTTGTCCCCAGTATAAGTGCTTGGGCTGTATATTTTATATTGATATGGCCCGACCGATTCCATCTGTGTTTTGCTCATGTCGGCTGTTGGCTGTTGGTTCCGCCTAGCTTGCAGTTCGCCTTTCTTTGTCTCTTTTTTTACGTCCCGGGTTTTTTTTTGCATGTTATAGTGGTCTGCGTTTAGACATTGTGCTTCTTGACTACCTATTACGACACTCTATGTCTTTCAAGCACAGAGCTCGGCTGAACATATTCCTTTGGCTTAGTTTGTGAGAATTAACGTTTATTTTTCCCATACACACATTCGGCTCTGCTCAGAGGCGGTTCTAGTGTACCTGTTGTTGTTAGCACACTTTTACAGCAACAGCTGTCTGCAATGGCACAGCATGAAAACACAAAAGGCTATGCTGCGGTAGGGCCAATGTATCGTCCAGGAGGCGTCCAGACAACTGATGAATCTAGCCTTACTACCCCGCTCACCGAGACTCTAGACGCCTTACAAATGATTGCATGGCAGCAATCAGCGCTGTTCCAGGCCGTCACTGCAGCCACATCAGCGATGGAGCTTGGTCTCCAGAGAAAGGATGGCGACCGCAGCCATGACGATGAATTATCAGGAACCAGCAGCGTAACCGCGACTGGCAGCTCTAACGGCAATCTTCAACCTGTGGCAATATCGAGCGGTTCTTTGCTTGTTGGCTCTGAAACAGAATGTGACGAACAAAGCGATGCGCGATCTCCATTGAAAGCCGTACAGATGGCTAGTGGCATTGTCGATCTTTCGAACCGCCATATAACCAGCAGCAGCCTTCTTCCTGAGATTACACGACTGTGGACAGAGCGCCTGACACGAATAGTCCTGTCCAACACTGGCCTTGTTGAGCTTCCTGACGAGATCGGATATCTGCGACAGCTCCAAAGCATGGATCTTTCAGGCAATCGACTTGAGACCCTCCCAGCAACAGTCGCCTTTTGGCAGCATTTGCACACCATGGATGTCAGCAACAACCGTCTGACCGATCTCCCATCTGCCACACGCCATCTTGGCCGGCTAGAGGTGCTAGATCTTGCAAGTAACAGACTCGCATCCATTCCAAAATGCCTGTGGAAGCTTCCGGAGCTTCGATCGCTGAATGTGTCATATAACCCAATAACCATTCTTCCTGCACGTATGTTTATCCACGATGGAGTGGCTGCGCCAAGCAGAGACAAGCTGAAGCTGTTTTTGCTTGAGGGCTGTCCGCTTCTTAGGGAGACGCCAGACGATACCCACACAACGCAGAATGGCGCTCCTCGGCTCGAAAGCGACGGATTTAGCTGTAGCGTGGTGGTATCTGGCGCAAGAGATGTTAATGGCATGTCACACCAGACAGTTCTGTCGCTTGTGGATACCGTGCTATACCGGATTATAGAAAACAACTATGAATACCCCTTTGAGCTTCCACAGCATTTGCAGCAGCGTCTTGACAGCTTTGTGCCCTGTGACTACTGCCACAGACTGTATCCAGCAACATTGGGAACCAAACGCCAGTCCTTTGTCTGTCGCAATAAAACCAGGCTTCCCGTGGAGTACAGTCTGTGCAGAGCGCACTGGGATGACGAAAAGTCCAGAATCGCATCTATGTTTGCTCCGCGCGTGCCAGAGAACGCACAAGACTACTACAAAGCAAAACAGGCAGCACTTGCGCTGGTAAGTTCGGCATTTGTGGACAAAAAAGACCGCTGTCAACGATATAACAGATATGCAGAGCCAGTCTGTGCACAGACGAAGCGTCTGGGCTTTGGACGCAGAATATTCAATGCCATCATGCGCAAAAGGAAACAGTACAGCAACTCTTGTACTCCAACTAAGTCGTTGTTGCCGAAACATGGAGGCCATACGTATATAGACATGCTGCAGTCTGGTGTTCAAAACAAGCACACAGATTCAGATTCGCCTCGACAAGGCTATTACTGTTGCCCATCAAGAACCATTTGGATGGTTTTTGAAGACGACATTGATCATTTTACATAACTACTAACTACATGTAGTTTGTTATTGTGCTAAATACAGAAACAAAACAAACCCCCCCTCCAGATGAGAGCTGGAAGGAAATCTAGATGTTCTTTCGGATCTTTGTCAGAAGATTGGAGATCTGGTTGGACATGATCGGCTGACCGCGCGATGTGCGCGCATTTAGGCTCTTGCGCTGCTGCTTACGGTCATGCATGTAATTTGAGCGACGCTTGTTTGCTATTCTGATCTCCTCCTCGCGTTTCCTACGGTCAGCATCGCGCTTCTGTTGCGCCAGCTCCTTGGTCTTCAGAATGTCCTTGAATGGGTTTGCACGCGGAGTGCGTTTGCTTGGTTGTGGATCAGAAGAAAAACTAGCCTGGGGTCTCCTGTGCTTTGCAGAAGAGCGCTGCTGACTGCTGTGACCATCTTCTGCACCATCATTATTATTATCATAATCGTCATGATTCCCAGCAACACCGCCTATATCTTTACTTGCCGTCTCAGCCTGCGCACCAGAATCTGCTTGGTTCTGAGGCTGAGCATCGCTCTCAAGCATCTTAAAGTACTTTCTTCTTACGTTGGAGAACTTGGTGCGTTCAATTCGCTGCTTGATCAGCTTCCCCTTGTATCCCCGTTGTATCCGCTTGTCCAGCGGCGTAGTGACCGGTGCCCGCCGGCGCTGCGCATTATGCTCGTTTGGATTTCCCATTTTGCGCGTGAAACTGTATTGACAAGAAATATTTAAAAAAAAAAGGAACAATGAAGAAATTAAATAAGTAACCGAGTAGAAAAGAGCAAAGAAAGAGAAAGGCACAAGGCACATGGTGGCAGAAAAAAAGTTTGGGTATGGATCATAAAAAAGAAAAGCTTGATCGTACTATTAAATGCTAATCACGCAGTAACAACAATCAATGCACCAGTTTTTTTATACCTTTTCTGAGCAAGCGCAAGAAAAACAAAACAGCAGCCTTCCTGCAGTTGACAGGTTCCACAAAGCGGTGGTGGGTGGCACAGCAGCAGCATTATAGAAAACAAAGAAGCTGTTTATAAAGCTGGTAGAAATAACGGGTAGAACCGAAAAGTAAAAGAAAAGATGACTGCAGTATGCGATAAAAAAAAGGGGGAGATAAGAAAAAGGCAATAATGGGCTTGCTGGCGTAGAGAGCATAAAGGGAGAAAGATTGAATGAGAGAGAGAAGGACCATCACATTAGAATTAAAGACAGACAGACCATCAACCAGATACGCTAGAGAGAATTATTTGCGGAAGAACTTGGTGTTTGGTGATCCAGCATTGGCAATGGCCTCGATCTCGCTCTCGAGCTGCTTGACCAGGTGGTGCTCCTGCTCGAGATCCTTGTTCAGACGATCGCGCTCTGCAATGAGTCTCTGCTCCCACTGGCGGAAGCGGTTCTCCTCGAGCTTGACCTTCTCAGTGAAGCGCGTGCGCAGGGCCTCTTCCTCTTCGCGGAACTTCTTGTTGTCGACCTTTCTTGGCTTGGGCTCGCCAAACTTGCGTGTCTTCATCTGCGCAGTCCGGTATCTGTCGTAGTGGTCTTCCTCGGTCTTGGAGATGAGATCAAGCATATGGGTGCGGATCAGAAGGCTGCGGAGCTTTCTGAAGTCGCAGTGCTGGTCGTTCTCCACCTCTGCAACGCCCCACGGATAGAGACGGCCCTTGACATGGCGTCCATCAGCGGTCTTCACCTCGCGGTCGCTGCCGATGATGGCAAACGGCATGGCAGATGTAATGTCCTTGTTGCGCTGTGTAACCGACTCATCTTCGCTCTCGATCGGTGGCTGGTAGATGCGGATGCCCTGGGCGTCAATGACGTCCATTATGCGCTTCTTGAACTGCCTGAGAGCGGCGGGCGACAGCGTGTCAGCCTTTGCAATGACTGGAATCAGGTTGACGCGAGCTCCGATGGCCTTCATGGCGCGCACATCCAGCGGCTTGAGACTACATGTTAACACAACAGAAAGGGCAAACGCCAAACGACGCAAGCGTATTGGGAGATTAGAATCATATTGGCATTGTCTGGCAGACGGTGCATGCCAGCAAGGGTAGTGGTGGCGAAGCAGATAGAAAAGCAGCATGGAGTCCCAGACGTAGCAGACCCGCTGCCATGCCGGACGCATTCAGCCATTTATCAACAATCTGAATAGCAGCACGAACAACAAAAGCTGGTGCCCATTGGGGGAGGTGCGGATTCATAAACGGCGGACAATGCAAAGAAAACAAAGAAAAGAAGGACCACCACAACAAGACCCGAAAACAAAGGACAAAGGATTCTTTTGTAGCATCTATATCCATGGCTGCTGTTTCAATCGCCTCCTGCTCCTTTTTGATGCTGTGGCGCCTGCAAAGGTGGCACAGGGCGGCCAAGTAATATGTAAACAGGAAGAAAAGACACGCAGTGATAGAGCAGGTTGTTGGCAGCTAATGAATGCCGGGTTCGGCGCTTTCAAAGGATACAAAATACCATGGCCAACATTGTGTATACTTACGTGTGGCCGTTAGGGCGGACAAAGTACAGGCAGGCATGAACGCGCATGTCGACGATGCCTTTGCGCACAGGCTGCTGCTCCTGGCGAAGATACTGCTCGTACTGGTTCTCGATAAAGTCAACAACAGGCAGCCAGCAATCGTGGTTGTCAACATAGTCGCCGAATCCAGGTGTATCAACAACGTTCAGCTTGACATTGAACATCTTCTCTTCCAGCTCTATAGACAAAGAAAAAGCTCAAAATAAGGTGCACATAGCAGAACAACAAATAATGGTGCTTATTAGATGACAAAATAACGACACCGCCAAAAACACGGATAACACGATCCTCTTCATTTCGTGTCTTTTTCTACAGGTGCAAACTTACCAGCCTTGTGGATGTTGATATCGACGGTCTTATCGAGCTGTTTCTTGCGGCGGTTGGCATCGTCAAGGGGCTCAATGAGCTCGGTGGTCAGCAGAGTGTTGATGAAGGTAGTTTTTCCGGTGCCCGACTCGCCAACAACCATCAGCGAGAAGTTTGTCCCCTTCTTGGTGACAATCTTGTGCAGCTGGTTTGGCAGATTGGCAATTCCAATGCCACCGCTCGCGACCTGGGTCTTGGAAGATGCGGATGCTTCAGAGGCAGACATTTCAGGTGGGCAGTTAAATTAAACAAAGTTAAGGGCGTTTCTAAAGGGTGGGAGAAGGAGGGGGAAAGAAGGACAGGTGGTATGTGTGTAAAGGGGGTGGTAAAAAAAAAAAAAAGAAAGAAGAAAAAGGGCAAGAGTTGGTTAGCAAAAACAAAACAAAAAACACAAGAGCAAGGGAGGCAATGCAGAAGGGGAAGAAGGTTTGTCGGGTTTATGAGGAAGAAAGCCAAACAGACATGGTCAGAGCTATAAAAGGAGGTCGTGGGCTGGCCAATGGAATGATGAAATGAAAAAAATAAGAGAAAAGCGGCAGCAGATTCTGGGACTAGGACAAATAACGGAACAATCCCCGTGTGCCTGGAAAAAAGCAGAAGCAGCGGTAGCGGTAGCAGCGGCAATGCCAGCAACCACAACAACAAAAACAAAAATAACAACAGCAACAGCAATAGCAGCAGCGGGTAAAGCCAGAAAAAAGCACGAGAGAATTCCACACCAGCCAGCTAGCTAGCTAGCAAATATGGCTGTTTGCAGGAAAAAGAGGCGCTTGTGCAAGGCAACAGCAGTTAGTTGGCTGGCAGCTAGAGGTGTTTTGGTAAAAATATGGACGATGCGCATACAAAACATAAACAAACGGTAATAGCAGCACAACAAAAACAACATCAAAAGCAAAACACATCAACAAACACCAAAACAAGAGCAACAATTGCGGCTAGCACAAAAAGACGGACAAGAAGGGCGCCAGACAAGCCCTATTGTGCCTCCTTCCTTTCTGTTTCAATTAGCAAGTTATTGCTAAAAATGATATTTAAAGAGAGGCTGGTTGCGGTGGTAGGGGTCCTTTGTGACAGACCGCTCATGGATTGAAGGGAGAAAACAGGAAGCTGCCGATTGTCTGCACCTTCTCCAAAAACTAAAAACCAAAACCAAAACCACAGCAGCACAAGGCGCTTCTCTGAAAGGAGGCGTAGTAGTGGTGGTAGTTGGTGTGCAGCAGCAAGCCAAGAAGCGGCCAGATAACAGAGATGGCAGCCAGGTATCTACCAGCCACCATCTTCGCCCTTTTGCTCATAGCAGAAGACCCAAAGGGCTTGCTAGAGATACATGGATGTGTGGCAGCATGCTACTTACCCAGGCCAAAAGATGAGTTGGTTCCACGGTAGACTACGCGACGATCAGCGAACACGCACAGAGAAAGACAAAAAGAATTGAGCAAGCCAGCGCGGCACAAGTCGTATTAAGCTGGGTGAGAGGGAGAATAATAATATATTGACTAGAAGTGGGCACAGAGAAGAGAAAGCACACAATGGATGGCAAAGGCGGAGGATTCGGGGTCAAGCGGTGCGCTGGAGAAAGGAAGAAGAGGCGGGCGGGAGGTGGCGAGAATGTCGCAGACAATGCAAAGCAGGGCCTAGGAGAGAGATAGAAGCAGAAGCAGAAGCAGAAGCGCCGGCGAAGAGCTCGAAAACGTTGGCTGATGCGCGTGCTACTGCTTTGGTCAAGGCCATTCTTGGGCGAGCCGTTGGCCCCCGCAATCCCCGCACCGCTCCCCCATTCCGCACACGCCAGAGGAGCAAGCTCCCCCGCAGCTACAGGTGCCGCAGCTCCAGCGAACCATCAGCGCAGACCTCGAACCGGATACGCTCGTCCTGCCTGTTCCGTCTCTGAAGACTGGTTGCGCTGGAGACGCGCGAGACAACGTCGTCTGGCATGTGTGTTGTGCTATTGATCTCGCGTGCCACACACCGGAACGGCCACAGCGCAGCGCCAGAACCAAAGTTGGTGTCAACGTCAGCGTATAAATCAACAACATTCACAGCCGCCTTCTTCTGCTTGTACTTGCGCATGGCCACCAGAGACCCATCGAGGATCTTGGAAAGGAGGATCTGGATCAATCGCGAGTGCACAACAACACAGACCTCTCTCCTTTGCTCAGCCGCCGCCTGCTTGGCAATCGCGTGCAGGCGGGGCATTGCACGCAGCACGCACATGGCCGGTGATTCGCCCGATTCGCCGGGGGCCGGCAGATCGGTGCAATGCTCGTCATCCCATCGCACAACAAGGTCGTTGTAGCCGGCAGTCACATGCGTTCCTTCAAAGTCGCCGAACTCCAGCTCGTTAAGCTCGCTGAAGCTGTCGAATGGCACGTCTGGATGGTGCTTGCCGATTGCTCTACCAGTCTCTATTGCGCGCTTTGCGGCTGATGTCACGATCCAGTCCACGCGCTGGCTCCTGAATCGCTCGCCAACGCATGCCGCCTGTCTCCGGCCGCGCTCGTTAAGCGGAGGGTCAATCCGCTTGCCCTGCACGCAGTTGTGGCGATTGACTTCGGTTTCGCCGTGGCGGATAAGATACAAGGTAATAGTAGGCTGCTGCTGCTGCTTCTCTGCTGCTGCATCCTCCATTTTCAGACAGCCAAGGACAAAATGGCACTGTCTGTTCTGGCGTACGCTGTAATGTGGCGGGTGGTCGTTCTACAACAACTCTCTTCTATATGGCGCCTGCTTGGCTGCGTGGTGTGGATGCAATGATATGTGTGGTGCCTTGCATTCCAAGACTTGGAGTACTGGCTTAGGGGGTGGATATTGAACAACGTAAAGTGGTGAGATTAACGGCAGGCAGCAGAGCTAAAGCGAGGAATACATAGCCATATCGGTTGAGTGCCATAGAATAGAGAAAGAAAGCAAGAAAGCAAGAAAGCAAGAAAGCAAGAAAGCAAGACAGTAAGACAGCAAGCTTCAAGAAAAATGATAAGCGATAGATTCTCTGTAGCTAGGTAATCATTGTGCTGGATGGGTGGATGTTGTTGGTTGCACCACACTGAAAATTTTTTATTTTTTTCTTGAAAGATGAATCACTCCTTTTTGGCTGGGACCAAGCTCGGCTAGTAACAAGCATCTTTCTTCTCACTTCTACAGCACTTTGTTTTTCTGGCACTTCCTCTCTTTTCACCACAATTTGCTGTTTGTCCTTTCGCATCGTCTGCATTGGGCACAAACAGAAATAAAAAAGGTCCCGACCACAGACAAAACGTACTCAACAGCAAACGCACGGCTGGCCGTCTTCACTCGCCCAGTGCCAGCTCCCGTCCTTATCCGCGCCTTCCGCCGCTTTTTTGGGACCACAGGCTTTACACTCGGATCCAGAAAGGTCCTGAATCCAGACAGACGCAAGGCGATAATGTACGACGATTTCAAGACGCTGATTGCAGCACAGCTCTCGGAGCTCTCTGGCGCACCGGCCGAGATAATTGCGCCTGCGATCGATCTGCCCAAGGCCACGACGTTTGGTGACCTTTCTGTAGCTGTGCCCCGGCTGCGTCTCAAGGGTAACCCAGTGCAGCTGGCACAGTCGCTGGCTGAACAGTTCAAGACAGGCGACTCAGTCACGGGAGTGATGGCAACAGGACCATATCTCAACTTCCGCATCAACCGCACGGCCTTCACGCAGAAGGTGCTAAAGGCCGTGCACTCTGCCGGCGAAAAGTACGGATGGACCAACGAGGGCGCCGGGAAGCGTGTAATCGTCGAGTTCAGCTCGCCAAACATCGCCAAGCCGTTCCATGCGGGCCATCTGCGCAGCACAATCATCGGCAACTTCATCTACAAGCTGCACAAGGCCAATGGGTGGGACGCGATCTCCATGAACTACCTGGGCGACTGGGGCAAGCAGTACGGACTGCTGGCAATCGGCTTCAACCGCTTTGGATCCGAGGAGAAGCTGGTAGCCGATCCGATTACGCATCTGTACGAGGTGTACGTGGCAATCAACGCGGCTGCCGACAAGGATCCGACCATCCACGACGAGGCGCGTGCCTACTTCAAGAAAATGGAGGACGGCGACGAGAGTGCGCTGGCGCTGTGGCAGCGCTTCCGCGATCTCAGCATCGCCAAGTACAAGCAGACGTACGCGCGACTGGGCATCCACTTTGACGTGTACTCGGGCGAGTCGCAGGTGGGCGAAGGAATGGCCAGGGCAATGCAGATGCTGGAGGATGGTGGGCTCCTGACCCAAGACAAGGGCGCCAAGGTATTGGATCTGGAAAAGTACAAGCTGGAGAAGGCCGTTGTGCAGAAGAGCGACGGCACCACGCTCTACCTCACGCGTGACATTGGCGCTGCCATCGAGCGCTACGAAAAGTACAACTTTGACAAGATCATCTACGTTGTGTCGTCGCAGCAGGATCTCCATCTCAAGCAGCTGTTCAAGACCATCCAGCTGCTAGGCCTGCCCTACGCTGACCGCTTCCAGCACATCAACTATGGGCTGGTCAAGGGCATGAGCACGCGCAAAGGAACCGTTGTGTTCCTGGACGACATGCTTATGGAGAGCAAGGACAACATGCACAGCGTCATGCGCGAAAATGACGCAAAGTACAAGCAGGTCGCCGACCCCGACCACGTTGCCGATGTGCTTGGAATGACCGCCATCGCCGTGCAAGACATGTCGGCCAAGCGCATCAAGGACTACACATTCGAGTGGTCGCGCATCCTCAACTTTGAGGGCGACACTGGGCCCTATCTGCAGTACGCCCACGCGCGTCTGTGCTCGCTGGAGCGCAACTGCGGCCCTGTCAACCTTGAAGCTGATGTCTCGCTGCTTGTTGAGGACTCTGCGCGCGAAATTGTCACGCTTGTCTCGCGCTACCCTGACACTCTGGCCACTGCTATGCAGACGCTTGAGCCATGCACTGTTGTCCAGTACATGCTGAAGCTCAGCCACGCTGTCTCTGCTGCCTGGGAGACCATGATTGTGCGCGACCAGCCAAAGGACCTTGCCGACGCGCGTCTCCTGATGTACTCCAGCGCCCGCATCGTCATTGGCAACGCCCTGTCGCTGCTTGGCATGGAGCCCGTCCAGCGCATGTAGACACACCTTGACTATTACTAACAGCTAGCTCTTATTTTCCTTCTACTGAACCCTTTGTATTGCGACCAAGCAGAAATAAATGTGGTTAAAGTTTTTTTTGAATAAAGTATTGCGTTCTTGGTTGACAAACAGGCCGTGTCTGTCTGGCCTACTTCCCCCAACTAGCAGAGGAAGCTTCTGCCGCTGCAGCCGCCGATCTGCTCCGTCATCGCATCGATGGCATCGCCGTCCTCCAGCCCCAGCGAGTCGGGCGTGCTATCTCCGTTGATACGTTCGCCATCCACAAGAAAACGCACTGTGTCAAACGACTTTCCCGCACGTGCGCAATACGCCTGCATCAGCTTGGCCAGCTTGGTTGAGCGCTTGATTTTGAACATCACCTCCGAATTGTCCTATTTTTTCCCTTCCTTTTGCTCCCGATAAATACGTGTTGTACAGAATAGGAAATAACACCAAAAACAAAACAGTTGAGCACCAGGGTCTGGTTAGCACGAAGTTGGCTACGTGGTGTGACGTGAAGTCTTCCTGCCTATATCACTTTGCTTTAGACACTTACCGCTGAAACAACCTTGATGTTTATATGCTCTGTGCTGGTACCTTCTGGCTTGGTGTCCTTGGTCTCCTCCTTCGCACTGTTGCCATTGTTGCTGCTCGTGTCCATTCTTAATGTCAATGTCAGAACCTATGAATTTGCCCTCTCTGTCTTGTTTAACGATAGTCTCTCGAGCCACGATTCTAAATATATATAGAAATCCGTTCTTTCTTTTTGCCAGTTAAAAAAATGACAAGGAAAGAGAGAAAAAAAGAAAAATGCAAACAAACACTCGATGTTATAAATACTAGCGAAAAAGCCCTCATGCTGCTGAAACTCTACCGCAGCACACAAAATGGGCAATCAATCTCCACTAAAGTGGCAACCATGATCAACAACAATGTCTAATTCTGATTAATTGCACGTGATAGTCTGAGGCCACATGAAAATGGCACTAACATCACGCACAAATAGCATTAGAGCCTTGTGGATAAAATACAGTTACAGCATTTGTGTTTATAGAGCCTGTGAGATCAATGGATATTAAAAGCCAATGTACGATATTTTGCAAAGAGGAGAGAATCTGTGCTATGTAGAGTTCAGGGTTCTAAACTTCTGTCACATTATGAATGGCTGGAGTAGCAAAGACCAGATCCCTGGGAAATTTAAGAGAACCACATCTGCATTCTCTTTGTCATCAGCAACTGCAACCACCGAAAACTGTGTGTGCTCAATAAAGCAGTGCAGAACAGTCATACACAATGCCAAAGAATATGAAAAGAACTCTGTATATTTTTAGAATAGCTATCATTATCTTGCCCAAGGTACTTGACTTTAAAGAGCAAGTACTTTCTGATTGCTGCTTTTAGTGCTGCCAAATGGCCAATGCCAATAACAGTTTTTGATCTGTGCAAATACAAGATCATTATATGCACATAGACCTTTTGTTCTGGAGCTGCTGGTTTCCCAAGACACGGTAATGTGAAAAAGGAACCAAGGAACTGGCACAGGAGAATCCGCAGCAAAAAAAGAAAAACAGCATGACCCATTCACTTCACAGTGAAGGTGCAAATAAAGCAGAGTAGGAACAATGTGATTACAAAAAATCGTGCACAAGCCACATTTATCGACTAAGAAAACAAATAGGCACTGCTATTTCGACAATAAGTGCTTTAATATTTCTATTTCGCGTTTATATAGCCGCCTTTTTGGTTGGGGAACCGGGATTTATGCTACTCTTTGCCATATTCTTTTAGTCTGTTTTTTGAACATGTAATTTACTTTTGTTGACATTTCTCTGGGTTTTACTCTTTTTCAACCCAGCAGCTGTGTTTTATGGCAGACGAGTTTCCTCTGAACTTTTTCTTATATAAATGTCTACGATTCCTTCTCCTTTGAAAATGGCAAAAAGTCCTTTTTGAACAAGCTCTTTTCCTTTCCCTAGGCTAAAATCCTCTTTTGAAATCCCTGCATCTGATCCTCGGATTTTGTAGCAAGTAAGCCCTGCTTTACTAGCTTTTGAATAACATATCACCCTGTTTTCCGTCACCATTCCCTTTCGTGTTCCTCCACAACACTTACGATTGACAACTTTTCTATTATTATTATTATTACCAGCACTACTCGCATTATCGTAAACTTCCGGTTCTTTGATAGTACTTTTTATTATTCAATAAATATTATAAGTTCTCCTAGAAAACTTCCATCAACACTGAATATTGGCACTATTTATAGCTACCAACTATTCAGTGACGAATGAATACAACTTTGTTGATCACATCCTAATTGAAATGTTATTTACTGATGCGTATACGATGTTAACATTTAGATCATACGTTAACATTAATACGTCATCATAACAAGGAAAGAGCAGGAAGCCCCCTGCCATGCACACTGCCTCATGGTCTGTCTGATCAAGAGCGTGAAATGGTCGAGCGCCTCAAGGAGAACATGCTCCAGCTCAAGACTGACCTTGGGCAGGCCCAGGTTGAGCACTCGGTCCTGGAAAGTGATCTAAAGCAGCTGCAGGAGCATGATATGCCTCAGCTGCTCAAGGAGAATGAAGATCTGAAGGCCAAGCGCGATTCGCTGAGTTTTCAGCTTGAGAATGCTCATGATGAAATCCATGTGCTAACCTATGCTGCGCCTACGCCTGTCAGCTCTCCTAACCTTGAGGGTAACGATGGCATTGAAGACGTCGATTCCCATCGTGCAGAAATCGAGAAGCTGAGATTCGATTGCGACGGTTCCCAACAACAGATAACCATGCTGGAGAAGCAGATTTACAAGCTTGCTGAAAAGCTGGAGCAGACAGGCGATTGAGTTAATCAAGTCTCACAAGACACACTGCACTCTCATGTGCAGGAGGCAACTATTACGCCAACTACTGCGGAGCTGGACCATGACAAGACATGCCCACGGAACAAGATTAACAATGAAAACACTGGTCTGGCCACGCCGACAGCAAGCAGAGAATTCAAGATCTTCTTCAATCCATGCCTGAGCAGCTCTGAATCGCTGCAGTCGGAGGTGGTGGCTGCTACTCTGGCACTGGTAGCAGTGCCAGCAGTGCACCGCTGGTATAACATGGGTGATGCTCTAATTTACCCAAGAGCAGAGACAGCGGCTACCCAAGCGGCACCCAAAGCTGCAGCAACAACTAGGGCTGCAAAGGCTGCAAAGGCCATGAAAAAAGTAGCAGCGAGAGCCATAGCACACATGCGCCATCACATTTAGCTTCAGCACAGAAGCAATATTATGCTCTGTGGAAAAAACCTGAACCTACAAGACGTTGGCATTAAAAGATTAGGCCAACGGCAGTGCGCATTTGCATTGCAGTTGGCCTCGCTTCTTTTGTCTTCTTTGCTTTGTCTTTGAATGGTTGTATTAACTAACTAACTAAATTTATTAAATTCCTTTGAAAATTGCTAATAGTAGCTAACTTTAAATACATTTTGGATGCTGACAGGTTAAACTTTATTTACATGTAAACAGTAATAATCTATACATATGGCGGTATGAATATCATGTTTGTTAAGAGTACGACGTAGTACAGCAGCTATGAGGTCAATGGCTATCACAAGTTAATGCCTTTTTATGACCATCGTTGTTGTCGCTGGTGGTGACATTTCAAGATCGCTTAACAGATGCTATCTACGGTTATCGCTACAGTTAAATAATACCCAATAAATAATGGCCTCCGATTATATAGTGGTTGGTGATAAGACAAACTGCTTGTGTTTATACACTAAATGTAGGTTCCTCACTAGAATTGATAAATGCAACCAAGGTATGTTTTATTTAAAACTCAGAATACTAATTGATACGCAAGTTCCCCATTTTCTCTCACTTTTTTACAATCTTTTCTCAAAAGCAAAACCAATATTCATATTGAACAACATACTTTTCTTCTAATGAAAGCTTTGCCAGGTTAATTGCAGAGGACATTCTCTTTTGCAAAGGCGTTTGTGTTTGCACATGCCAGTCAGTATTTTACTACCTACTGGATAAAAAATTAGAGCTGAAAATGGAAAGTTGTCTAAAATGAAAGGGGAGTTTGGGTTTCCATTTGGCGGCAAACGGAATGGGCGCTGCCGCAATAAGAGCGGGAACTGAAAGTACTCTTTCACATACGGACTCTACAGCACCTTTTGTCATAATGCCTTTGCCACCAGAAAAGGAGGGGTACAACAGCAGGATCCCAACTAAACTAGACCGTTGTGTTAGTGGTGCTTGTTGTCGCTGCCGATGTGCCATTAGTGCCGATCGCACCAGAAGGCGGCACATCATCTACCGCGTCCTTTAGCCTCGTTGACGGATCCACCTGCAATGTCTTATTATTGTTCAATGACTCTGATTGTGATGCAACCGCCGTCGGCGTCGATTCAACAAGCACTTCTTTTGTTGCCGTCGTTGACTTTTCCGGCCGTTGTTCCTTCGATGCTAATGTGCCGTTGTTCACTGCGCCCTCTCCCGACTTAACATCAGATCTGGCCTCCGGAACCGCCTGCACGCGTGTTTCGTTTTCTGGCGACTTGCTCATAGGCGATTCCGGAGTGGCGAGTTCTGCAGATCCCTCGCGCAGTCTTGTTATAAGCCGCCTCCACTTTTCAGCCAACCGTTTGGCACGGCCTTTGATATCGAACTTCTCTTCAGGCGCACTCCCAATCTTGTCGGAGCCTGCAATAATGCGCATCACCTTCCCAAGCTTTGTCTCCTGAATCAGCTCCAGCGTCATGTCAAAGCCCTCAAGCTTCCGGAACAACTCGTCCACGGGTGCAAGATCATCCGGAACATCCCCCTTGATAATGGTCTTTTGCAGCTTATGCCGTATCTGCATCAAAAAGTAGTACGGCTTTCCATGATTTTTTCCTTGCTGGTGGGCCTTTCCGCCTCGCTCACTCTTCGTATCGTCCTTGCTTGGACTGGGCCCAGATTTGTATCCGGTGTGTTCTGGCGAGTGGTGTCTGCTGGGCGTGCCAGAGCGCGACGAGTCTTTCGTGTCCAGTCGCGACGCACCTTCTTCCCGCTTTGCGTTGCTCGTTGGCAATTCTTCGGGAGAAGCACTTCTCGCGGGAGCGGCGGTACGCGAGCGCTTTGGCGCTGCTCCTGATCCTGCTGCTACTCCACTTGTCTCATCGCTGGACGAGTCATTGCTGATGCTGGCGCGTTTGTTGCTTATGGTTGCCTTTCGCCCTCGACCATTCCGTTGCACTCTTTTAGTGGCCGATCTACGCCTCGAGGTCACTTCTGCCTCAGACTCTGCAGAATTCATTTCCACATCGTCATCGTCGTCATTATCCTCATCCTCATCGTTGCTTTCATTTTCGCTGGTGGAGGAACTGGCCACTGTGCTGCGTCTGATAATTTCCTCGGCTTCTGTTGGATTCTGCGCCTGCTTCAGAGCATCGGCAAACGAAGGATCCTTACGGTTCTTTGCTTTGCTGCCATACTTTGCTAGGTTCTCTTCGTACGGCTCAAGATTTTCGGGCGTTATCCACGCGCTACAAGATTGGCAGAAATATTGTATACAAGGAAAAAGATATAAGCGCGTGTTTATCAGAATACCACAAGCAGAAACTATCGGACATGCCCGTTAAAATCTCTCCAATCCAGAAAACACGGTTCTGGCTTCAAAAGTCCATCAAATGAGCCACGCGTACTTACTAGTCAAGTGAGCCAAAGAATAAAACGGGATAGACACGGCCACTGCGTGGTTTGCTGTCCATGACCTCTTCAGACAAGTCGTCCTCTTTCTCTATCTACAGAAGCAATAAAGCAATGGGTAAAAGAAAAAGATTTGGAGCACATCAAATAGCATAGAAGATAGCAATTGCACCAAAAGGAAACAAGCCATTCCAGATAGCTAATTAGTATTCCAGGCAAACAACGCGTTGGCCAAAAAGAAAAGTCTTCTCCGACTACCCAGTGAGTGGCAGTGCTTGCTGTACACGCAGCACAGAAAACGACCGCCCATTCACATACAGCTAGAGCTGCAGCATACATACCCGTGATGGCCACCAAGGGTACCCTTTCAGCTTTGCCCAGCATAGTGTGCCAGACTCGTACGAAATCAGAACCATAGCAACGAAAAGAAGCTGGAGCGAGTGCGAATTTCCTCCCCGCTCTCTTCAATATAAATCGAAGCGAAATAAGAAGATAAAGAGCGTGTGCTGCGGCGGTTGCTTTATCGACAGACACGTACGCGACTCAAACAATGTTGCAAGGGATATGCAAGCGGGCTTTTACAACGTTGCAATGCTTGACAAATGCGGCGCGGAAAAACTAGCGAGCACTATGACAGGGAATGAGACAGCTGTTGCGATTGCCGGACTTTCAAGAAGAAGATAAAAGGCTTAAAGATAATCCAGTACAAAAAAGAGAGGGGAAAATAGGAAAAAGCGACAGAACAGAGCAGAAAAAAGAGGAAAGTCATATGAGGGAGGGGAAAGGAGAAACAGCAGACAAGCGGATGTGGGATCTAGCGCGGTACAGAGTGGAGGGAGCCCAAAAAAAGCACGCCCGCCTCGGCCCAGCTTCCCCCCCTCCGAAAAATATAGGCGGAAGGCCTCTTCTGTGTTTGGTGTTGCCAAAAGAAGAATGCGGCTGCTTTTCGTATTCCGATGCACTAGCAACGAGGAGTGGCGCGCTTGCGGTTCGGTTCTGGCCAGTCCCAGCCGGAACCAGAAACAACAGCCTGTCTTTCTCTGCGCCCGCTGCGAGCTGCTGACTGCACCATCAAGCAAAATAAAATAAAAAATCACTACCAATACAGCACAGCAAATCACCACCATCCCACGTGGGCTATAGATTTTGCACGTGCAGACTGTTGGGCAGCAATTAAATTACAATAGGTGATTGAATGAGCCGGTTTATATTCCACAGCCCCATAGCAGCTCAGCGAGCCGTGCTTCTTTTTGCGTGCAAAAAAATTTTCTATTCTGCGAGCCGGTCTCGCAGTCTGTCCTAAAAAATCTGGCAAAACGCGCAGAATAGTCAGAGCAGGAATGCACAACCAGGGCGGATCTTTAGCTTCTCCGCTGCTGATCGGCTTCACGCTCGCATCAAGTTTTTCATCCACAACCCCCCTTCCACTTCCCAGCTCAGAAGGCTGGTGAAAAATTTCACATTGCTGCCAAATTTTCACCACCTTGGCCGAGCCGCCCAGAAAGTGGAAGAAAAAGGGGAAAAGCAAAAAAAAGTAGGATCGTACTTAACAGAGCTGCGAGCAGGAAGAGCAGAAGAGACACCTCCTTTCCCTCTCTGTCGTCAATCATCAGCCCGTAGAGCATTTGAATCTAACACTTTACACAAGAAGCAATGGCACCCTCGAAGAAGTCCGTAAGTGTTCCCTTTGGAAATTGTCTTGCGATTCTCTGTCTAGTCGCGCAGCGTCGTCAGAGCGGAGGAAATCGAAGCAGATTCTGCAAGAACAACGAGAACAAGCGTACCTGAATTCTATTTTCCAGCAGCGGAAGGAGCACCCTTATTTCTGGCGTTGGCGCTTGGATATACTCTGGTCGATATGTGAGAGCTATCTTGGGCTTGCATCCTAATTCAACCGGCCAATTAGACACCGTGGTAGTGACACAGGGAATACAGTGACATTGCTTGGGGTATGACTCTGGTTGTGCTGTGTCGTCGGTAGAGAGGATATGAGTGATACAACCCTCCCCCCACATATGTGTATTTATAGTCCCAGACTATGGAAATAGCGTGGCAGGAAGAGGATGCTGGCCTTTTTTCTTTGTTTCGTTGTGCTCACTAGTCGATGGTCCATAGTCTAGGGACAGCCTTTTCTCTCTTGATTTGCTGTTTTGTTGTTGTTGCATGTCTGACAGAATGTCTTCTTACTAACTAATTAACCAGCGCAACATTACTTTCTTGGTATGGGAAAAATAATGGCCGATCTCCAACCTCTGTGTAGTCATCCAGCGAGTCCATCAACTCGCGCCTTGCTCTCGTCATGAAGAGCGGCAAGACCAGCCTTGGGTACAAGTCCACACTGAAGAACCTTCGTTCTGGCAAGGCCAAGCTGATCCTGATCTCGAACAACACTCCTCCTCTTCGCAAGTCCGAGATCGAGTACTACGCCATGCTCGCCAAGACCAGCGTCCACCACTTCAGCGGCAGTAAGTATCATCCTCGCAGGCCTATAATGCAGTGTCTTGAAATCCGAACCATCATCCGGCATGGCTATGACTGCTACGTACTAATCTTATATGACCGCATTTGTTTATCTATGTTTGACACCTGCTGGAATCGAATTGTAGACAACATTGACCTTGGCACCGCCTGTGGTAAGCTCTTCCGTGTTGGCACTCTGTCCGTCCTCGATGCCGGTGACTCTGACATCCTCAAGACCGACAAATAAAAAGCGTGCGTGCGAGAGGGTGGGCTATATAATGCCTGGCTTTAGTCTGTAGATGCGTTCAGACGAATTCTAAGCAAGGGCTTTTTATTTCTGTTTTCAGTTGCCCTTCTTTTGTTGTTTTGTTTGTTCCTTTTCTATTTTTTTTTCGTTATACGAATGTGGAAAGAGTAATCGAGCAGAGCCTTTACATGTCATTCGATGCAAATGAATGGAGTTCTCATATGATATAAGCGTATTTTTCCAGTTCTTTGTTTTTGGATCACTCGGCGATGAACTACCGCCATTGTCAAGCGAGGACCCATGCTCATGGCCTGCCGTGTATGTTGATGTATACAGTAGACAGATTGTAAAAGTAACACGTAGCAAATGCACAATAGAAGACGATCTTGCGGCCATCGCTATCGCTTCAAATTGGCCACGCTTGTGTGCTTGTGTTTTGACAGTAGCGAACAAGGACTCAGAAACAATGGGGGTGAGACCAGGGGGGAAAAGTAACAGGCAAGCCTTTGGTTTATTATCTTGTCTACTTGATGCAAAAGAAACAGCCTGGGCTTGCAAAATACTTTTTACTCATCTTCGCGAACAATGCATGAAATCTAAATGAAAAATGCCCAGTGAACGGCAGACTCACGATGCAGCTGGTGGCACAGGTCATAAGATCGTGCTGGGCTTCTGCGTGTGGCTTTTAGTGCACATGCTGCGGGTAAGCCAGCGCCTGCACAAGCAGTCTTCAAGCAGGCCTTTGTAGAACTCGCCTACCATTCCACTCAATAGGACGGCAGCAGCAGACGAGGTGTCTGACCGGGCACGGCGCTTGGAGAGCAATAGAAAAGCGGCGGATGGATGCATGCATGCGAGACTACCGTGTTCTGCGTCGTGAAACATTATACGGCGCAAGCATAGAAAACACACAACCAAGCCCGACCCGCCGCCTCGTTACTTTTTTTTGTTTTTTTCCTGGCACCACTGCATGCAGCCCCCTCTTTTGTGTTTGGCGTTTCCGGCGGAGCAGACACGCCGTCCTTCTTTTCCTCCTCTTCCAGTAGCAGCCCACTTTAATTGTTGTACTATTTCACCATCCGCCGCATCCTTACACGCTTCTTTTCCCGGGCATCCGCGCGTGTCTGCTCCTCACGCACTCCTCTACATAGACCACCGCATCATACGCACACGCATTAACCCCTTCCCGACATACACAGCAACTCCAGCTCCTCTGCATCGGCACCCTGTATAGACTAGACACTGACTCCGCCACTGGCGCCAATACACACACAGTTCCGCATTTGCACGTCCACACACACCTATGACAAGCAGACTTAGAGAGCAGCGCATGCTGTCCCAGCGCATGAAGATTGCCGGCGAGATTCTCGAGACCGAACGGACATACGTCGACGGACTCAGACTAATTGAAAAGGTAGGTAACGCAGCAGCAACAACAGCAGCTCATAGCACAGCTCCCACCAGCAAAGACATTGCCTCCCGCCGCACAGATCTTCAGCGCTAGCCAAAAACAAGACAACAGCTGTTTTCGCCGGCCGCTGCATGCTGGCAATCAAGGCGGAAACACAAAGCTTTGTTTACTACTTTTCTTATGTTTGCCTTGCTGCCCCCACCTCTTTTTCCCCGCCATTTCTCGCTTTGTCTTACTTTTGGGGATGGCAAGGAGAACGACGAATGAACGAGGCGGTTGTTGCTGCTGCTTTCTGTGTTCAGAAAGCCATTGACGAGAAAGCTAACATCTGAACCGGCGCTTCTTCTGTTTCTGCTTCTGTTTCTGCTTCTGTTTCTGACGCTGCTGTAGCTCTACATTGCCCCGCTGCTGACGTCGGCACAGCAACAGACCCCGGTCCTGTCACGCAAGGAGGTCCGGCAGTTGTTTGCCAACTTCCCCGACATCATTACGCTCAGCAAGGAGCTGCTGGCCCAGCTGGAGACGCGGCTTGGCGCATGCGCAGATCCGCCGTGGGATCCGGCAAGCGGCCGCATTGGCGATATATTCCTGCGGATCGCGCCGTTTCTCAAGATGTACTCGCTGTATCTGCGCAACTTCCGCAGCGCACTGGCGGACATCAGTCGGTGGCTGAGCGAAAACCACAGCTTTGCGCGGTTCATCCATGACGCCAGCTCCAGCCCCGAGTGCAAAAGCCTCTCGTTCCAGAGCTACCTGCTGCTGCCGGTGCAGCGGATCCCGCGGTACAGGCTGCTGCTGGCAGATCTGCTGAAGCACACGCCACCTGCACACGTCGATTGGCAGAGCATTGCCGACGCACTGCGGCTGATCCAGGACGTGGCAGCCTTTGTCGACGAAAACATCCAGGAGCACGAAATGGCGCTCAGCATCATCGAGATCCAGCGCGCATTAGGACTGAAGGAGTCGCTGCTGGTTCCTGGCAGACGGCTGGTCAAGGCTGGCGTGCTGACAAAGATATGTCGCAAGAGCCACCAACAGCGCAGCTTCTATCTGTTCAGCGACGTGCTGCTGTACTCAAATGGGCCGGCACCGCTGATGGAGGAGCAGTCAGGACACCGCAAGGTTCCGCTGGAGGACTGCAAGGTCATGGATGTGCCTGATACCCACGACTGCCGCAACCAGTTCACAGTCATCAGTCGCGAAAAGTCGTTCATTGTTTACGCAGCAAATCGCACAGAAAAGGTCGTGTGGATGCAGGCGCTGGCGGCCGCCGTCACCGAGCGCAGAGCGGCGTGCCAGACGCTGCAGATGGACAATTCGCTGAAGCGCCGCATTGCGCGCACACGCCGCAGCACCATGATGCACTTCCCGCGCGTGGCAGAGAACTTTGATGCGCCTGTGTGGGATCCCGACGAGTCCGCCGGCCGCTGCTACATCTGCTTCCGCGACTTCACGCTGTTTGTGCGCAGACACCACTGCCGCGCATGCGGCAAGATCGTCTGCAACGCGTGTTCGCGCAAGAACATTGTGTTTGTTGGCAGCTCCACCGCAGAGGCCAAGGAGGGCCGCGGCTGCGACCAGTGCATTGCGCGCCTGTTTGGCCGGGAGGCACTTGAGTCTCCGCCAGGCACCATCCACAGGCTTCTGTCGCGATCCCGCCACAGCCTTGATCCAGGCTCGCTTATCCAGAGCCTTTCTACGCTCACCGCTGGGTCCGGAAGCGTGAGGGTGCTGCCTGCCGATGCGCGCCCATCCATTCCGTGGACCATGGCCAGAGCACGCAACAGCAGCATCGATGAGCGCGATCTGGATCACAACGCCTCAAGAGCTGTCGCCGAAGAAAGCACTTGTGCCAGTCATGCATTCCGCGAAACAGATGCAACAACCAGCGGCTCCTTTACACAATCGCCCGCGTCCTCAACCAGCGACACCACGCCCGAGACAAGCCGCACAAGCATGTCGTCACCTCCGTCACCGCCGTCGCCGACATCAAGCAGCATTCCCAGGCCTGCATGCCTCTCGCTTGCGGCTGCTGCTGCCGGCCGCGCATCAAAGCACGCATCGACCGGGAGCGTTCCTGAATGGGATCCGCTGCAGGCATCCGCAAGGTCGACCCTGCTTTACGATGCTTCGTCACCTGCGATGGTGCTGCGTGCCGCAGATCCCGGATCTCCAGGGTCCTCCGCCGCACGCACCAACCGCGCATCGCTTGTGTCGTCGTCGTGCTCGACAATTGTCTCGGACTCGTATTCGTCCGTGCGCTTTGGACGCTCGCACACCCGTCGGCTGCCATTGTTTGTCGGAGAAGATGCATTGGGCTCCTCTACTGAGCTGTCTGCAAGCTCCTTGGGTGCCAGTCAGGATGCAGAGGCTGCTAGCTCTGTCGCTGCTGTTAAGCGGAACGCCAGGCGCCGTGTTGGAGGTGGGGGTAGTCACAGCTCGATCCTGGCGCTGTATGAGAATACTGCACTGACCGCCACCAGCTCGCAGCCGTCGCTGGTCAGCCCGCTTGCCCCACCCAAGCTTTCGCTGGTTCTGGCCGAGGCCATCCGCGCCCGCACCCGCGGCAGCAGCTTCAGTGCCACGGCCACCAGCGCCGCCGCCAGAAGCGACAGATTCGCTGCAAACAACAATAACATCATTAGCAACAACCCCACGCTATGCTCGCTTTGTCATAGCGACTTTAATATCCAGGACTCGCAGCACCAGTGCACCAGCTGCTTGTCGCTTGTGTGCTCTGCGTGTCTGGTGGTAGTGGAAGAGGATAGTAACTGCAGAGAAGATGCTATATCTTCCAGCTCCGATCCCAATGTCGATGTGGCAGCGGCGGCAGCAGCAACAGCTTCTGTTGCTCCTCCTCCAAACTTTGCACGTGTTCTCTCCATGTACATTCCAAGCGGCTACAGTGGCGGACCCGGCGGCGATCTGTGCAAGTCGTGTGCCCACTGCCCGGGTGGCGACAACGAAGACGATGAATTGCTGCTCTAGTCACATTATATTGTTTAGTGCATTTTATTGTTGTTTTATTGCATATAGAAATCTTGCCAACCCCATCATATAGCTAGCGATAAAAGTATGAAGCTGTAGCAATAACGCAACACCAATGTCCATATGTGCTACTTCTTGACTTCAATAAATTTAATTAATATGACATAAATAGAGAAGTTTTTATAATCAAAATACACAAAGCAGAAGGGGAACCGGTCATCCATCCATCTTCACCAGCACGACACCCAACGAGCTAGCTCGTCAGCCAGCTAGTCTGAATCATTGTCGTGCGCAGCCAGCTTGCTAATCAGATCCGACTGGACGGTGGATGCCAGCGACGCCGAGTGGAGGAGCATGGGTAGCGATGGCGTGGAGACGGTTCGGTTCTGCCGTGGCGGCGGAATTATCGCGGTGCTTCTTGGTGCGATAGGTGTCTTTGTTTTTGCGCCCGTCGCTCGAAGCCCAGCCGAGTTGTAGTACGGTCTTGCCGACGCAGCCGGCTGAAGTGGTTGAAGTGGCGGCGCGGCAGGTCTGGGGGGCCTTTGGATCGGACGCCTCAGCCCGGGGATCTGTGCAGACGGTAGCTTGGATTTTGTCAGAGCCAGACACATCTGCTCAGAAAGTGTATAGATGCTTGATTCCAGCGACTCCAGGTCATCTTCGCCATTACCAGCACCAGCACCAAACGATTCACCCTGCTGGCGTCGCTCGTGAAGTGCTTTGAGCTTCTGTGTGTTTTCTGCAAACATTTGCTGCTTCTGAGACTCGGATATCCAGCGGGGACGAACAGCGTCGCTATGGCTATCGGCTGACAACCTGGCTGAAATATCGTGGAGGGACAGTTGTCTGGCCAGCGCATCCACCCGCTGCGCATAAAGCTGGTCACGCCGGTGCCTGGAGTCTAGCCATGCCACCAGCTCAGGAAGATCGACATCACCAAGCAGTCCATCAGTAGAATCAACCGAATCAGCAGTTGGGCTGGCCTCGTTGGCACCCGCATCGTGCTTAGACAGAAAGCGTAGCGCAGTGGATGCAGTGGCATATCCGCCGTCGGTCAGATGGTCCATCACGCTCGACGCGTACTGCACAACATCGGAGCCAGCGCCCTCGATAAAGCTGCTCATACTGCACCAGTACGCCATGCCCAGCGTATCCCCATGGATGGGCTGCAAAAAGTGAGCACCACTAAACGGTTCGCCAAAATCGCCGCCACCATTTGTAGAAGAAGAAGAAGCATCCCTACTTCTCCCTGGACCATAGTCGCTATATGTCGCGGGCGCAAAGTACCGGCCATACGCAAAGGTAGCGTTAGCAGTGCTGGCCGATGCGGCAACAAGCGGCGCACAGACGGAGCCGGTTTCAAACGAAATGTGCGCAAGATCCTCCTCAAATCCCGATGGGTCGATGCTGCCGTCTGCAACCACCGCAATCCTCGCCTGCGACTCGGTGGTGCGCTTTGGCACAGCCATCACACGTCTCGACTTCCGTCTTGTGCCAGTCCACCGGAAGTTGTCGATGATGCTTGCAGGCGTTGCGTCAACAAGGGACTGTAGTTGTTGCTGTTGCTGCTGATGCGGCTCTGACATACCGCGCCATCTACGCCGCGAGCTCCGCCGACCATCGCCGCTACCCAACCGCGAATCGCTCAGCTCGTCCGCAAAGCTGTCGTGATGAGGCGAGACAGAGCCCGACGGCGAATGCGAGCGCGGCGAACCGTAAAGCGATCCTTGCAGCGAGTCTGGGTCGCGAATAGAGCCGCCGCCGGCAGTGCGCACAGACACTGTCGCCTGGCCCACGCGCTCCAGCTTGGCTTCCTCGCGATCAATGGCAGCAGTCGCGTATGCCAGCACAATGTCAGCAGTGCGCGCGTAAATAGAACCAACACCGTTGTACTTGCGCGCATTCTCGCACACAAGCTTTACATCGTGGCGGAACTCTGCAATCCCCGAATACGAGCCGCTTTCAACCTTGCGACGAATGGTTCCCAGATCCATCGGCCGCTTAATGACGTCTAGGTAGTCTGGGATTGCGCGCGTGTTGACTGGTTCCAGAAAAAACCCGTACGAGTCGCGCTTACGGATCCGCGTTATCAGCCGCACAAGAGAGCTCTTCAGCGTCACCGTCGTAGCCGTCGCAGCACTACCCGCAACCCGCGACGTTGATAGTGGGCGGGTGCCTGTTCGCATAGTGCTGAAGCTCTCTTTGCTGCGCAACGGCGGCCGACCACGACGCCGAGGCGCCGCACCTCTCTGGACATGTGCTGTTCCAGCGCTCAGCGGAGTACGCGGTAGCGAGTGCTCATCGCCGGCGTTGGTCTCTGCGTCACTTTCAATATCGCTGGTTATGGATGGCGGCGAATACGTGGCCTGCTTCTCGGAAACCCGCCGGCTGTAGCCCGACGACGCGTTGGATCCAACGCTCTCTACCGGGCTCCCTGGTACAGCGCTGCTGAATCCAGTCGCCAGCGGCGATGGTTGGTGGCTGACGGTATATTCATCGTGCCATGATGTGTTGCGGGCCTGCGACCATGTCTTCTTCGACGTCTTCAGCTGTTGTTGTGGTTGCTGGGGAGCCGATTCCGCGTTTGCCGTCTCCCCGCCGGGTAATGTGGATAACCCGCTGGCCTTCAGCGAAAACCGCAGCCGTATCCGCGGCGTAGCGCTTCCACTGGTGCCGTCTGCCTGATCGACTGGCGTCATCGTCTGTGCTGGCTGCGGTGGTGTATCAGCTTGACTCGGTCGGCGCGACGCAGAGATTCCGTAGCTCTCTGTGCGTGCGGTGCCATTATAATCCAGAGCGTCACCAACATCCACAGGCTCCTCGTCTGAATGCCGGTTGCTTTTGTCGTAGTCATCAGAGTACCTGACTGTCTCGTTTGTAGCTGCTGTCAGCGGAGACAGCGGCTGCTGCTGCTGGTAGATCTGCTGTTTTCCTTCTTGCTGCTGCTGCTGCTGAAGGGCTTCTGCCTGCATGTGTCTGTGCACTGATCCCAGCTTTAGTGACAGCTTGATCTTGGGCACCTGCTGTTTTGCAGGAGAGGCCGGCCCGCGAATCCCAATCCCGCCGGCCTCGTCCGAGAATCCACGTACGCCATAGTCGTCGGCAGCCTCAAGCAGCGCATCGTCTCTCGACCGCTTGTTGTTGCTGCTATTTCTGCTGCTGTTGTGTGTGGTGTCTATTTCTCAGGGAAACGGCAATTCACAGGTTCATTGAGCGAAGGGATTAGCAAGAGCACAAAGCGCAGTCAACGATTCTCATCATTAGGCATCAGCAAAATCAATAGCAATTCAGAGAAGGGAATTGAAAAAAAGAGAGCGCGACTCAAACTCGGGTGTTGGATTGCTCGAGCAGACGCATTCTGCTTATATGCTATTCTATTGACTTACCAGTTGCTGTTGTCCAGTGCAAAGAGTTGCTGTTATCCAGGCCTGACATGGTCAACCTCCGTTATTTTTGTTGTTCTTCTTTTTTGTCTGCAAACGAGCGAACGTGTGGTGCTTCTTCTGCGTCAGATAGAAAATAGAAAGGTCGTGATGGTTGTTGAGCCACGCTTCCTCACTCATAGAGGCAGTGGAAAATTTTTTAATACGCTGGCGGTGAAACAGAAAAAGCAGTGGAGGAATATATGAAAAAAAATAACAATACGCCGGCCTGCCAATGGGGAGCTTCATAACCAGACGCGCCAACTGGATGACGGCAACCACCTGCCACAACATCGCTGCCTCGAGCTACATCGACATCTATATCCGCAGCTACAGCTCAGCTCAATTCAATTCAGCTCATCATATTGAGCGACGTACAACCCTAATGCAGGCAGCTAGACCGCCACACGCAGGTTTATTACGATGGAAAAAGAAAGTGAGAAAAAAAAGATCTGTGAGCTGGAAAAAAACCGGTGAGGGTGGGGCTTTCTCTTTACTCCTCGTGGTATTGGGCATCCATAGCACCGCCGTCAGCATAGGCGCCGCCCTCCTCCATGTACTCGTCGCCATCGTAGGCCATCTCCTCATCGGCGGTAGCCTCCTGGTACTGCTGGTACTCGTTGATAAGGTCGTTCATGTTGCTCTCGGCCTCGGTGAACTCCATCTCGTCCATACCTTCGTCAGTGTACCAGTGCAAGAAAGCCTTGCGGCGGAACATCACCGAGAACTGGTCGTTGACGCGGCGGAACAGCTCCTGGATGGACGTGTTGTTGCCAATGAAGGTTGCCGACATATCCATGCCCTGCGGCGCGATGTCGCAGACGGCGGTCTTGGCGTTGTTGGGAATCCACTCGACAAAGTAGCTGGAGTTCTTGGCCTGCACATTGAGCATCTGCTCCTCCACATCGTTGGTCGACACGTTTCCGCGGAAGATGGCTGCAACCGCCAGATAGCGGCCGTGGCGGGGGTCCGACGCTGCCATCATGTTCTTCGAGTCGAACAGCTGCTGTGTCAGATCCGACACGCTGACATTGCGGAATGCTGCGCTCTTGGGGTTGCCCAGCGGCGCAAACCCAACCATGAAGAAGTGCAGACGCGGGAACGGCACCAGGTTGACTGCCATCTTGCGCAGGTCGGCGTTGAGCTGTCCTGGGAACCGCAGCGACGTCGTGACACCCGACATCACCATCGACACCAGCGCATTCAGTTCCTCGTACGTCGGGTTGGTGTTCTTGAGCGTGTTGAAGCAGATGTCGTACAGTGCCTCGTTGTCAATGCAGAACGCCATGTCCGAGTTCTCCACAAGCTGGTGCACCGACAGCGTCGCGTTGTAAGGCTCAACAACAGTGTCCGACACCTACACAGCCGCCAGTTACACAATGAAAAAAGAAGCGCAAAGCAAGGGCGTCCCTGCACAGAGTTAGCTATCTGCGTCTTGCTGCAGGCATCTTACAGGTATCATCATCAGTCACTCAAGACCAGGCTTGAGAAGCACCAGCCAATGACAGTCCCCGGCCAATAAACTCCCAGCAGAGGGGACGGAACAGATGGCCACCAGTTCCGTCCATGCCTTCTCTTTCTGCATGGCCAGAAAGAAAAGCAAGGGATGGAGTGGAATGACACGGGGAGGAGAAAAAGAAAGGATATTGACATCTCAGAATAAACAAAACAAAACAAGCACCCCAAAACAAAAAGGCATCGAGACAAAGGGCGGTTTGGATTGTTTTGGATTAATTCACTTTGCTTGCTTACCTTTGGCGATGGCACCACAGAGAAGGTGCTCATCATGCGGTCGGGATACTCCTCGCGAATCTTGGACAGAAGAAGAGTGCCCAGCCCAGACCCAGTACCGCCACCAAGCGAGTGGGTGAACTGGAATCCCTGCAGCGAGTCCGAGTTCTCAGCCTCCTTGCGCACCACATCCAGCACAGAGTCAACAAGCTCGGCTCCCTCAGTGTAGTGGCCCTTGGCCCACACGTTACCGGCACCATTCTGTCCGTGGATAAAGTTGTCAGGACGGAAAAAGTCTCTGAACTTCTCCTGGCGGATGTGGTCGATGGTTCCCGGCTCAAGATCAACTATCACCGCACGCGGCACGTAGCGGTTGTTGGACGCCTGGTTGAAGTACACGTCAATACGGTCCAGCTGAGTCTCCTTCTTGGCTTCCGTACCGTTCCAGACGCCGTTCAGGTTGATCGAGTGCTCGTTGGCAATCGTCTCCCAGAACTTGGTACCAATCTGGTTACCGCACTGTCCAGTCTGGATGTGAATGATCTCGCGCATTTTACTTTACTGATTAGCAAGGGCTGTTCAAAAAACAAGCAAGAAAAAGATTTGAAGTGGGTAAGTAAATCTGTAAACAGAAGAAAAAACAGAAGCTTGTGGCAAGATGAGTTTACAGCAAGTGTTTTTTGTTTTTGGTTTGTTTTGAATCTCTGGCCTTTCCTTCAGTCAAGGAGACTCAAATAGGTGCACTGGTATTAAAGGTCTTTTAAAGGCAAGACAAAGGCGTGAAAATAAAGGCAAGAGCAAAACTGTTGTCAAATAATAGTAACCAACTATTAACTTTTTTGTGGTGAGAGGAAGAGAAGAAGAAGAAGAAAGCAACACCACGCACCCGCTCTCGCAGCAAGGCAGTCATCGTGCTCAAAGGCAGGAAAGGCGGATTGCTCCTCCGTTGTTGCTTGCTAGCTGGCTGGCCTTGTTTGCTTGTTTTCGTCCAAAAGGCAAAACACATTCATTGGCCCTCAGCCGACGAGACTGGCTGTTTGGGAACGTTTGTTGTACGCGCCTGCTCTGCTGCTCCCGATCTACGCGGCTTTATCCGGCCAAAATTTTTTCTCTTCCAAAACAAAAGAGCGCTTTTGTGATGCTTCCACGCCATTGGCCAGCGCCAGTGCTGCCCTCCGCTGAATGGGTCAATCGCCAAAACGTAAACAAACCTTTTTGCCTGCTTGTGTTGCTGCTGCTACTGCTGCCAAAGTTCATTTCAACACTTATTCTGCTGGTCTGCCTTTCTCCTTGATCCATCGCCGCACAATCTCCAAGCGGAGATGGCCGAGCAGAGCCAAAGCCAGAGCCAGAGCCAGAGCCAGAACTGGGACATGGGATAAGGGGAGGAGCTTTCCGCAACTGGCGAATCCAAAGGCGCAGCACCAATGCTAGTGATGACAAAGCGGAAAGGCAAGTTCTGGATGCAAATCAAGACACAATATCACCAAGCACAAACAATAGTGAAAACAAAGCGTTCCAGCATCACACGCACACAACTAGAAGATCCGCCCTTTACATGCCCGCAAAATACATTGACACAGAGGATGACACCAGCAAAAAGTTGATTCTACAAAAACTGCTTGACAAGGTTAGACGAGCGGCAGTCCTCACGCATCTGGATAAAGCCCTGGAGCGTGGCTCGATCCAGTCGCGAGAGTGGTCCCTCGTCCAGCAACGACTTAAGCGCACTGGGCTGCACCAGGAAGATGTTGCTAATGTCCTGTAAAAGACTAAACTTTTCGCTTAGCGCCGGCAGCCCAAAGGTGTTGATCGTCTCCCGGTATTTGGAGACGTCCTTAACAAGCACCAGGCCTCCGGCAACGCTCACAACATACTTGCGCAGATGTTCCATCAGCATGCGATACAGCGCGTCGCCTACGTCATTAAGAATGCGGCTCTGGTTCTCTGGCCCAATGCTCTGTCGACATGTCTGCTCGATCCGATGCAGAAAGTCGGTGGTCTGTCTGCAGGGCTGTGTTCCCATCTCAAACGCTGTAAAGTCGTCCTCCGCCGGTCGAAAGTCGTTCTTGCGCTGCTTAGACAGCAGATTGGTCAGCCACTGCGTGCACGCGCCAATGAACTTGTTGCTGATAAGATTCAGACTGATCTCTATCCGCGACATAAGCTTGTTCTTCTCAGCAACAATGTCTCGGTAGATGTAGCTGCCAGTGCCAACAAACGGCACAATCGCCTTCTGGAAATGCGTCTGCACAAGCCGAACAACAATATTGGCTGTGCGGATGGCTGCAAACGTGCGCAGATCTGGCTCCTGTCGCGTGTCTTGCAGGCTCTCCATCATGTCCTCGAGCGCAGGGAATACATACTCGTCGCCAAGCGATGTCAGAAGCTGGTTGGTCAGGCTTGACACGGAATCGGCCACCTGGCTCTCGTTTTCAAGCTCGACAGCACGCGCTACCGCTTCGGCATGGACCTGCAGCAGCATCCGAGAAGTCCCTGTGGTCAGCGTTCCTTCGTACTCTTCTCCCTGTCTGCCAACCAGCTGGTCCCCGCCGCTTACACTGCTGCCAGGGCCATTCCCAGCTACATTCTTGCCCACGCTTCCCGGACCATTTCCGCTGTTGCCACCAGCAAAGCTACCTTGGCCAACATTGCTACCAGCGCTGTTTCCACCTCCTGCACCAGCGCTACCAGTGACGCTCGACAGAATCCCTAGCAGCGCATTTCCGCGGCCTGATCCTTGGCGCTCGGTGCGCGCACGCATAAACGGCACAAGAGTCTGGCGAAACGCATCCTTCATGTGCATCTGCTCTGTTCTCATGTAGTTTCCGCCGGCAATATACGACTCAAACAGATCGTCGCAACAGCGGTTCAAAAAGCCATGCAACAGCCCAACACCGGCATTGTCGCCCTCGCTGCGGCCGATAAGCGCTGCAATGGCCACCGCCGAGCTGACGCCAGACCTCGCCTCGCCCAGCCTGTCCCGTGCTGCCACCTCATCGTCAATGTCCTCGTCATCTTCGTCGTCAATAGCCCCATGTTCTGGCTGCCTTCCATTTTTCACAGGCTTTTGCTTGCTGCGACTGCGGCTGAACTGTGCGGACGAAGTCTGGGTGTCGCCCGGTATGTCAAGCAATCCCTGGCGAGCATTTCCAGATCTGCGAGCAGACTCGAGAACCATCACGGCAGGAGTAACGGTCTCCGCGTCAAAGCGCTGCAAATCCTCAATAAGCTTGCGTGTCTCCATATGCGAAGAAGAAAGCACTCGAAGGAATGCAAGCTTTGACTGTCTCTCGGCTCTGTTGAGAAGTGTCTCCAGATAGCTCTGGATGGTCTGCTCAAATACACGCTTCAGAAGCTGCTGCATGAGATCGATTGGACGTAGAAACACCTTTGAGATCACCGCCCAATCTTTGAACATCACAGCACGGGTGTCCGAGTATAGCTGGGCTAGCCAGCGATCTGGAGCAGGCGGAAGGTGTCTGATGTCTGAAATTCCCTCCATGGACTGGTAGCTAGCCTCAGCAATGCTGTCCTGCGACTGGCTGATCATGCTGGACAAAAAGAACGGATGCTGGTTAATGTACGCCTTGGCAACCGACACACCGCCATTGAATGCATCCAGAGTCCGCGCCGCTACGCTCATATTATGGACGTCGCTGTCACGGTATGCCGCCTCAAAGCTCTCAAGCATGACCTTTTCAAAATTCTCCGAGTACTTTTCGATTTGGCGCTTTGTATTGGCATCTGTTGGTGCGCTATACTGGTTGTCGGCAACAATCGTGTTTAATCGACGCAGCGTGTGTGCCACTTTTATCATTCCCTCTGATCCGCCATCCAACAGCTCGTCCAGCTTGGACGCATTGCCCTCGTGCAGGTCCGCGTAGAACCCCACCAGCTCCCGTATTGCCTCTGCGCGGTCCTTTTCCTTCGCCACTGTATCCAACTGCTCACCAATACGAATAGTGTTACTGCCGACCTCGCTTATCTGCGTCTCCAGCTTCTCAAAGCTACTCCCAACCGTGGCAAAGGTCTGCTTCAGTCGTGTCATCTTCTTGCGGTGGTCCTCGGCATATGTCTTGGTGGATCTCTCCAACTGTGCAATGTTCGATTCCAACCCGTCCTGCGCTTCAAGCAGTTTCTCAAGCACCCGCTCAAACGTCCTGACAAAAGGCTTGGGCTCAAACGTAGAGTTCTTCTTGGCAAACTCTAAATCCACCCGCGAAATCTCTTCTACGAACTCCTCTGAAACGAATTTTGGCTACAGTTTTATCAAAGACAAAAGAACCCAACTTCCTTCGAGTCTCTAGTGCAATTAATCTGAGAAGGCCTGTCTATGCATTCCTACAGATGTCGCTGCTATACTATTAAAGTCAATATAATACCTGGGCAAAATACCCTTCGGGCAATCCAAATGCTCGCGATGGGTCAGAAAAGCCAGACATTCTCCTCCTATTCGTTTATAGTTGTTCGACCGGTTATTCTGAAACGTTAAAAGTACTGTGGGAGGCTAGTATAGAGAAAAAAAACAATGTTGAAGAAAGGGAAAAAAGCAGAGTTCTTCAATGACGTACAAGCTGTGTTTTCTTTACTCAATAACTAATCATCTGATTGTAGTTTCTAAAATTAATAATCTAGGAACATGATCAGCAGGATCCAAAAAAGTGGAACCCACCGGTTTTAGCTGTTTATCTATCCCTTTTTATCTCTTCAATCCTTTTTTCCAGTCGTTTGTATCAAGTAGATTATATATTATCGTAATACACTTTATTTGTGCCCTCTATTTACAGTGTTTCTACATATTCCGCAGACATGTTGGGTGCGTGCAGGTGTCTGAGGCAACTAGACCGAGCCGTTTTATTCCCGAGTTCCTGTGTCGCCACCTCGCCCCGAATTCCACACCCCTCAAGGATAGTGAATTCTACAAAGCTAATTAGAGGGCTGGCCACAAGCAGTAAACAGCGGCTGAATGCAAGGTTTTGCGACTGGATCGACGGACGGACTGGGAGACTTGATACAAGCGGATTAGAGACAAAATGGCGGACACGCTGGGCGGAGACCAAGGCACAGGATAGTAAGAGCACGGTATCCATGAAAGAGGTCAGCCAGATGACAACAGAGGAGATTGAGAGTCTATTCTATATTCTAGTGATGTTTCCTTATCCTTCTGGAGTGCTTCACATGGGGCATGTGCGTGTGTACACAATCAGCGACGCCCTGGCGAGGTTCCACAGGATGCGCGGCAAACGCGTGATTAATCCAATGGGCTGGGATGCGTTTGGGCTGCCTGCAGAGAATGCGGCAATTGAGCGAGGTGTGGCACCGAGCGAATGGACCGTCCGCAACATAGCGGTGATGAAGGATCAATTGGGTCGGATCTTGACTGATTTTGATTGGAGCCGCGAACTGTCAACGTGCGATCCAGACTATTACAGATGGACACAGCATCTGTTTCTTCAGCTGTACAGACACGGAATGGTGTATCGAAAGGAGGCTCTTGTTAACTGGGATCCCGTTGACCAGACCGTGCTTGCAAACGAGCAAGTGGACAAGAATGGCCGGTCATGGCGGTCAGGCGCTGTTGTAGAGCATCGCAGACTAGAGCAGTGGTTTGCCAAGATAACAGCATATGCCGAAGATCTACTAAAGGATCTGGACGCACTTGACTGGCCGGAGCATGTGAAGGCAATGCAAGCCAACTGGATTGGCCGTTCCGAGGGTGCAGAGTTTGACTTTGTGCTGGATAATACGACTAATAATGGCGATATGGATAATGAATCCACGCCAGTGGTGACGGTATTTACCAGCAGGCCAGATACGTTGTTTGGAGTTTCGTTTCTGGCGGTTTCTACTGACCATCCACTAATATCGCGCAAATGGCTGCCCGCTGCTCAAGCCGACAAAGTTATGCAGATTGTAGAGGAGATGGTGGTCCAGCAGAAAAGTAGCGGAGACGCCACGCAGCCATCCAAAGCGGGCGTCTTCACAGGGCTTTACGCTCGGCATCCGCTTGACTCAAATTACAAGGTGCCCATATATGTTGCGGACTACGTGCTGTCTAGCTACGGGACCGGTGCAGTAATGGGCGTACCCGCCCATGATTTACGCGACAGCGAGTTTTGCAAGATAAACGGTGTTCTTGTGCACGACCCTGTTGTTGAGCCTGCTTCCGAGGGCGCGGCAGATACGGAGTCAGTGTTTACAGAGCCAGGCGTTTTGCGCAAGATCCCCAGAAACGGTATGTATGGTGGCCTCTCAAGTGCTGAGGCGATGACTGCGATTGTATGTGCGGCTGAGGCTAGTGGTACTGGCCGAGCTGTGGTCAACTACAGACTGCGCGATTGGCTGCTTTCAAGGCAGAGGTACTGGGGTGCGCCTGTTCCAATGATTCACTGTGCATCGTGCGGCGTGGTTCCTGTTTCAGAAGACGATCTTCCTGTGAAGCTACCGGATAATGTGCAGCTTTCTGGGAGAGGCAGCAGCCCGCTCTCTCGTGTCTCTGAATGGCTGAACTGCAGATGTCCCCAGTGCAATGGCCCGGCCAAGCGGGATACAGATACTCTTGATACATTTGTTGATTCGTCGTGGTACTTTTTGCGATTCACGGATCCTCAAAATCACAAATTGCCATATAGCGCTTCTGCGGCTACTGCGACAATGCCGGTTGATCTGTACATTGGCGGCGTTGAACACGCAATATTGCATTTGCTCTATTCGCGCTTTATTAGCAAGTTCCTGTACAAGACGCAGTCCTATGGACCGGCCGCTGTCAAGGGCGATGTAAGTATAAGCAGTAACACCAGAATGGCGATTCTGCGCAAATGTTCTGGCAAGGACTATAACGGCGAGCCATTCAAGCAGCTGCTTACACAGGGAATGGTCCACGGACTGACTTATAAGGATCCCGGCACCGGTAGATTCCTCAGGCCAGATGAAATTGAACTCGGGAATAGCGGCGGATCATCTCTATCTTCTTCTGCCGCCACTACCACTGCCCCTGTGCGGATTAAAAGCACAGGCGAGATACCGGTGATGGCTTTTGAAAAGATGTCGAAATCCAAGTATAATGGTGTCGATCCAACGGAGACTGTCGAAAAGTACGGAGCAGATGCCACTCGCTTGCACATGCTCTATTTAGCGCCGCCGCAGGATGTTCTGGAATGGAACACACAGAGCATCGTTGGAATGCAACGTTGGATCAATCGCCTGGGTCGGCTAGTTGACGGCACATGCGAAATCAAGCCAGCACAGACGATTTCCGAGGCATTGACGGATCGTGCGAAGTTGTCCAAGGAAGCAAGGGAGACGTATCGTCAGACAAATGTTGCGATCCAGAGAGCCACGGAGGCCATGAGCTCTACGTTTGCATTCAATACCGCAATTGCGTCGCTGATCGAATTATCAAACTACCTAGCCACTGTAAAGGACCGCACCCATCCAACTTATGCGCACTCTGTTGCTTGTTTGATCAAAATGCTTGGTCCACTGGCACCCAGTGTTGGCGAAGAGCTCTGGGAGGTGTGTCGCAAGAACGGGCTTCTTGATAGCGCTGGCATCTTAACACATGGTAGTGCCCTTGATGTTAGCGTGCTGTCCCAGAGATGGCCTGATGTTGACGAGTCTGCGTTGCAAAAACAAAAAGGCAACGTCGTTGTACAGATCAATGGCAAGATGCGCTTCAAGCTCGAGGATGTGGAGGTAGACACAGAAAAGGAAATACTAGAACGCATGGCCAAAGACCACCCGCTGGCCAGCAAATGGCTAACTGGCAAGCAAGGTGAGCAGAAGACCGTCGTCAGGACTATTCATGTTCCAAACAAGCTAATCAATTTTATAGTAAAGTAGACAGGAGGAGTAAAATGGTATCAGCACACAACTGCATCTCTTTATTTTATTAAACGAATTGGTAGAATAAAGTCCAGATAATAACAGATGGTATCAGTCGCTCTTTTCTTTAAAGTACTTGCAGTACTGGACAAGCGCAATGATGCTACAGACAACGCCAGGGATTGAACTAATGGCTGTTTTACCCCAGATGTCTACTCCTGCAAAGCACGATAGCAGCGTGCCAATTATTGCTGTAGCAACATGGTTTAAATGGTCGATAGGTGGATTATGTCTTGCTGAACGTGTGCGATAATTGACCACCAGCTGTGGAACAAAAAAGAAAGCCATAATCACTGCTACCATGTAGAAGCATATATCATGGACATAGTCAAGCGAGAACGGGTTGAAGCCGTGTTGATAGATAGAGTACAAGGAGAAGATAGCAAGCGATACGATAGCTATTTTGCGAGCCCAGGGGATGGTCATTCGATCGACATGCTCACGAGCAGCTACAATTTTTGCCACTTGGCTGGAGCTCAGACCAGACTCGTGTGCAGGCTTTTTGGATTCGTAAACATCCTCGGTCGTCTGCCACTCTGACTTCAAGTCAATATCAATTGGTAGTATGTTGATGCTCTCCGCATTCTTGCCTTTCCTAAACTTTACAACTTGGGCAATGATAAATCTGAGCCAGACCAGAGGGTTGAGCGATTCTCCTAAAAGGAGCAACAGTACATACGTGTTGGCAGACAGCTCGAAATAATCAATCATATTAATCTCCTCGTCATCCGTAAGAGTTTTGCGCAGCACCTCCATAAGCGTGCCAGCAAAGAAAAGAGCAAATGTTGCTCGCGACATTCCGATCCACTTGGACTTTGGCCCTAACCAGTATGACGTTAGTATCTTCATACTGATTAAATTCAATGACAAGAGCATCACTGTAACAATAATGACAACTAGTAGCTTGGCAGCACTGTTGTCATAAATATAGCGACTAAACGCGCCCGGGACTTGTGAAAGGCTGGCGCTATTTAAGTTTTCTCTGTGCTTGAAGAGTGGGTTGACACTGTTGGTAGATATAGGCGCTATACGTGGACAGGTCATAAACTTTTGGCCGCTAAGCAATAGCATTGTCACCTTTGCTGCAAGATAGTGGTCTTTAATTTCTTCCAGATCTATGTCAATGTCAATGGATTTTGGGAGCGGTCCGTTATTCCTATGTTCAAGAAGAACATCCACTCTGGGCGTGCTCCGTGTAACCAAGTTCTCAAAGATAAGAGGATTAAATTCCAGGATCATTTGCGTCGCTACGCTGGCATCATTTTCGAGCCATCTCTTCTCCTTACACCCTACTAGGGTTGTCATGAGAACTGCATTAGATGACACCGTCATCCCCCATGAAACCGATCTTTTGGCCACAAGCTGGTAGTCTGAATTGCTGTTGCGGCTGTATAGCGGAACTGGGTGGCCGTGACTGCTGACAAACCTGAATACTCCGTCCTCTTCTGGCGGCTCCCACCACACCACCGGCATCACAGAGTGTATGAGAAGAGGATCCTCTAGATCCGGATTCTGCTGGGTCGTACTGAAAGCGCCTTGTACAAATATATGGGCATAAAGTCCATTGTGCACGGACTCTGTGATACGAGCAAGCGATTCGGGGAGCGGCACCGCTACCCTGGCGTGGAGATGAGGAATTTTGTTATCCAGGGTCTGTGGGCCGCTTCTCCAAACCATCACTGCTTTGTCAAAAAAGCGGGACTCGCTATGAGGAACGTATTGTTTAGTCGATACATAAACCTTGGCCTCATAAGTAAAAGGCCTCTGCCACATAAAATTGAAGCTTTTCGTATCCACTGGGGCGCCTGGGACAGATGATTCAACCGACCCGAGATCTGGAAAGTAGCTTAAAGATATCACAGACATGGTGATAATGAAAATAAAAAGCAAGGGAACAAGCATGCCAATTCCGAAACACATCCAGAAGGCAGTGCTGGCTGAGAGGCGGACCAGTCCGCAGCAGCGGCGTCTAATAGACATAGATAAATAGAGAGAATCAAATAGAGAAAGAACCCTTTTGAGATGTGTGAGTTTTACTGCTGGAATAAAGAAAATAGGAAGAGTAAGGAAATAAAGGTCTGTGGTGGCATACAGAGCAAAGATGCGCAGCGAGGTTTTGCGGGTTTCTTTCTGGCATTTTATATCAGTTGGATGAAGAAAAAAGCCAACAGCTTAATGTACCTCAGAAATGAAAATTTAGGATGCGCAGTTTTTGCGCTCTTTTTTAAAAGCTGGAAATTGACAAGAAAGAGTGGTGGGAAAATTGAGATCTACAATGTAGAAAATGGGGAAAGCCGATCACAAATCCGAATACTGGCTTGCTATAAACTAGTACTTTGAGCTGACGGACTTTATGGCGGCAAGCGCCTTGTCGAGCTTCTTGGATTCCTCACCGTTTAGCTTGACATCGAACGACTGCTCGACGCCGTCAGATCCAATTGCGGCCGGCCACGACATGTAGCACTCGTAGGTTTCGACGTAGTTTGTGACTGGGAAGACTTGGCTTGTGTTGTTCAGCAGTGCCTCAGCGAGGGTTGCGGCACAGATGCCGATTCCGTAGTACGTGGAACCCTTTGCGTCGATAATCACATACGCCTTCTGCTGGATGTTGCTGTAGATGCCATCCAGATCAACACCTTGCATCTTTGGATGCTCCAGCAGCGGACGGCCACCAATGCGCGCTGACGACCAGCCGGTGAACTGGTTGTCGCCGTGCTCGCCCAGCATGTAGGCATGAATCGACGTCGGTGACACCTGCGTGATGTCAGACAGTGCGCTGCGCAGGCGGCCGGTGTCGAGGTAGGTGCCGGATCCAATGACTTGTCTGCGCGGCAGCCCCGAGGTCTTCTGCGCAATGTCGGTCAGCACGTCGACGGGATTCGAAACCATCAGGATCTTGGCCGACGGCTTGATCGGCTGCAGACTGTCCATGATTGACTTTATGATCTTGTAGTTGCGGTCGATGAGGTTAGAGCGTGGCTCGCCGGGGTGCTGGCGTGCTCCAGCAGTGACGATGATGACGTCAGACTGCCCTGCCTCCTTGAATGAGCCCTTGCGGCATGTCCCTGGCATCATAAACGCTGAGTCGCTGATGTCCAGCGCCTGGCCCTCGGCCGCCTTGTCGACAACGTCAACGATGAGAACCTCGGCGGGAACACCCTTGGCAATCAGCGCAAAGGCCGTTGCTGCGCCCACATTACCGCCGCCGCCGATAACCGAGACACGATGTCTGGGGATTGTGGACATTATCACGTCTGTTGGATGGTAAAGGTGTGTTGCGTGGTAGTAGTGCTGTCGTGTAGCACAGCGTTTGGTGGTGCGGCTTAAAAAAGAAAGGACTAGTGTGTGAGGAAAGAGTGGTTTACAGCAGTATTGCATGCAAAGGCTGGCACAGCTCTGAAAAAAGGAGACAACTAAGACAAAAGAGAGAGAGAAAAAAAAAATAGTGTGAAAATGCGTTTTTCAAAGCTAAAGGTAGAGCACGCCGAACGACTTGTCCTTTGCTTTTATATTACAGCACAACACACGCCAGCGCCCTTATCCACATTGTTGTTAGGCAGCTGAAAAGCGGTGCTTGCATTTAGTGTATTTTTGCTTCCTGTAAAAGCACGTATTATGCGTCAAAGTCGGCAGGCGAGTCGCCCTTGTCCGCATAAAAATAGCCAAGGCGCGCATGTCGATATTGCTGGGTCCAGAACCACGCCAGTTTTTTATCATTATCAGACCTAATCTGAGAGCATGCAGGGATGAAAGGAGAATAATCTAATGGCGTTGCTGACGACAGTGAATGGCTTTCAACCTACCTTCCTTTTTTGTCATCGGAATTGATCCAACGTGAAAATACGAAAAAGTGGGCTGATGTTAAGAAGCTAAAACAAGCCGCCCACAAAAGCTTTCTCGGAAAGTTGCTATATTGTGCAAATATTATGTTGCTGGCAATCGGCATGACGAGTTTACATCAGAAGAAAAGTACATTTGCGTTTTGCATTGTCATCGTTTCCACGCAAAGACGGATCATGAAAAGGAGAGAAAGATCACAATAAAAACATACCATCATCGCATGTATCAATTCCAGTTGACTTGTTATTAGTGTATAAACACAAATAGTTTGTTTTGTCACTAACCACTGTATAATCGGAGGTCATTATTTACTGGGTGTTATTTAACTGTAGCGATAACTGTAGCTAGAAACTATTAAACGATCTTGAAATGTCACCAACAACAACATCAACGATGGCCATAAAAAGGCATTAACTTGTGATAGCCATTGACCTCATAGCTGCTGTACTACGTCGTACTCTTAACAAACATGATATTCATACCGCCATATGTATAGATTATTACTGTTTACATGTAAATAAAGCTTGACCTGTCAGCATCCAATATGTACATTAGGTTAGCTACTTTTAGTCATGTTTAATAAAATTCAATATATTAATTAATTTAAAACAACCATTCAAAGACGAAGCAAAGAAAACAAAAGAAGCAAAGCCAACCGCACTGCAAATGCGCACTGCCGTTGACTTGATCTCTTAATGCCACTGTCTTGTAGGTTTTGTCCTTAGGCAGAGCATAATACTGCTGCTTGCTAGAGTTAATGATGATGGTGGAAATGAATGTGCGCCATGGCCGTCGCTGCTGCTTTTCTGATGGCCTTTGCGGTCTTTGCAGCCATGGAGTTTGTTGCTGGAGCTTTGGGCGCTGCTTGGGTAGTTGCTATCATTGCTCTTGGGTAGATCAGAGCGTCACTCATGTTATACCAGCGGCGCACTGGTGGTGGTGTCGGCGGTGCCAGAGGAGCAGCCACCACCTCCGACTGCAGCAATTCAGAGCTGCTCAGGCATGGATTGAAGAGGATCTTGAATTCTCTGCTTGCTGTCGGCGTGGCCAGACCAGTGTTTTCATTGTTAATCTTGTTCTGTGGGCATGTCTTATCATGGTCCAGCTCTGCAGTAGTTGGCGCAATAGCCTCCTCCTGCTCATGAGAGCGTAGCGTGTCTTGTGAGACTCGATTAACTTGGTCGCATGTCTGCTCCAGCTTTTCAGCGAGCATGTAAACCTGCTTCTCCAGCGTGGTTATCCGCTGCTGGGAACCGTCGCAATCGAATCTCAGCTCCTCGATTTCTGCAAGCTGCGAATTACCATCATCCATGCCATCGTCGCCCTCAAGGTCAGGAGAGCTGACAGGCGTAGGCGCAGCATAGGTTAGCGCACAGATCTCATTGTGAGCATTGTCAAGTTGAAATTTCAGCGAATCGCGCTCAGCTTGTAGGCCCTCGTTCTCCTTGAGCAGCTGGGGCATATCGTGCTCCTGCAGCTGCTCCAGATCCCTTTCCAGGACCGAGCGCTTGTCCTCGGCCTGCTCAAGGTCCGTCTCGAGCTGGAGCATGTTCTCCTCAAGGCGCTCGACCAATTCGCGCTCCTGATTCGACATTCCATGTGGCAGCGTGCATGGCGGTGGATTTGCCGCTCCTTCCTCAAGCTTTGCACAGCGCTCCTTCAGCACCTGGTTCTCCTCATGTAGCAACTTCAGGTTCATTTCCTGGGCCAAGCGCTTGTCCTCGGCCTGCTCAAGATCAGTCTCAAGCTGAAACATGTTCTCCTCAAGGCGCTCAACCATTTCGCGCTCCTGATTCGACATGCCATGCGGCAAGGTGCATGGCGGATGTTTGGTAAGCTCCTCCACCTGGTATCGAAGCGACATTTTTTCATCCTCAAGCAGTAGGCAGTAGTCAATCAGCATTTTGAGCTGCATGTTTAGAAGCTTGATATCGTTGTTGACATCCACACATGGAGCAGCGCCGGATGTGTTGGGTGTGTTATTATTGACAGGCATTTTTTAGGTGTTAGCTGGGGGAATTTACAAAAAAAGGTGAGCTGGAATATAAGCAAATAGAGAAAATGCAGATAGTAATACTGCGAATGAAGCGAATGAAGCAAATAGAAATATGTGCGGCAAATTCAGTTAATAATAAATTGAATACAGTGAATGCAGCTAGCAAGTACAATAATGAGTAATAAATTGGGCGTCAACCTATACAAGTTCTTGAGCATCAAAAAGGGGGTGGTGACCAAAGCAGGGTGTTTGTTTCCGAAAGAGTAAAAGACAGGAGATCAACTTCAGGGACTTTAGAGAGAAAAAGGAAGGAAAAGAAGAGCTTGCTCCAAAAGAGGTGGGGTCGTAGACGTTTATATAAGAAAAGGCACAGAGGAAACACGTCTGCCATAAAACGTGGCTGCTGAGTTGAAAAAGAGTAAAATCCAGAGAAACGTCATCAAAAGAAAACTACATGTTCAAAAAAGGGGTAAAAGAATATGGCAAAGAGTAGCATAAATCTGTTCCCCAACCAAAAAGACGGCTATAAAACGCGAAATAGAAGCGGTAAAGCATTCTAATTGCCGGAATAGCGGAGTGTCCATTTTGATTTCTCAGTAGATAAATGTGGCTTGTGCACAATTTTAAGACTTCCTATTGTTCCTACTCGGCTTTATTTGCACGCTCACTGTGAAGGGAACGGATCATGCGTTCGTCTTTTTGCCGTGATTCCCCTTGTGCCAGATCCTCGGTTCCCTTTTCGCGTTGCCGTGCCTTGTGAAACCAACAGCTCCAAATGCAAATGTTTATGCGCACATAATGACCTTGTATTTGCACAGATCAAAAGCTGTTGTTGGCGCTGGTTATTTGGCAGCATTAAAAGCAGCAATCAAAAAGTACTTGCTCTTTAAAGTCAAGTACCTTGGGCAAGATAACGATAGCTATTCTAAAAACATACAGAGCTCTTTTCATATCCTTTGACATTATCTATGGCTGTTCTGTGTTTCTTGATGGAGGCGTATCTTCTTGAAAGCTCTCAGGAACCTAAACATTGTTCCGCAGAGCATGAATGATGTGTTGAAGGTTTAAGAACCCTGATCTCCACATAGCACAAATCTGCAATGTCAGATAGCGCATAAGCACCTTTCTCCAAACGCAAACATTTCTACAAAACTCTTTGTGGCTCTTCTTTTCTGTCTAACTTTCTGTGCCTTCACCCTTTTTCTCTTTTCCAATCATTATTTCGCTCTTTTTATTATTGTAAATTTCTTCCGTTAGCTGTTCTTTTGTTTCTATCTATTTACTCCTAACACTCGCGCACAGACAAGCAATACTCGAAAAGCGAAAGCAAACACCAATCCTCGTACATCGTGGCACATTTGCATTCAAGACTTTCATAAAATGGGAAACGCCAATTCAATGGCCCTTGACGATCTGGTGGATTCGTCCAACTTCACCGCCGATGAAATTCAACGACTGTACAAACGTTTTTCCAAACTCGACAAGGACAACTCGGGCACCATCGACAAGGACGAGTTTCTTTCAATTCCGCAGCTAGCAAACAATCCTCTGTCTGGCCGGCTAATTGATATATTCGACACAGACGGCGGCGGCGACGTCGACTTTAAAGAGTTTATCACTGGACTGAGCATATTCAGCAGCAAGGGAAAGAAGGAGGAGAAGCTGCGCTTTGCCTTTAGAATATACGACATGGACCGGGACGGCTACATATCCAACGGCGAGCTGTTTCTTGTTCTGCGGATGATGGTTGGCAACAACCTAACGCCTGCGCAGGTGCAGCAGATTGTGGACAAGACAATCCGCGATGCTGACAAGGACGGTGACGGCAAAATTGACTTTGAGGAGTTTCAGCAGTATGTTGCTCGTACCGATGTAGCAAACCAGCTCACAATTGACACCGAAAAGATTTAACAGCCCTTCTCCCCCCCTTTTACTTGCCCTGCTTTTCAGGCTTTGCTTTCCATTTCTATTGTTAGCCCTCTAACTGTATCTTTTATTATTATCAAACACGAAACCTCCATTCTTCCAATGTACCACAAACCACTAGGCGTTGAAAACTCGTACAAGAACATCAAGTAGAGAGTAAGTGGCTCCTGCCTAGTACCACTCTGCCTTACCAGGCATCTTCTCCAAAACAAGCTTGTAGCTCTTTCTGTTCTCTCGTTTGCCGGCCCGCCTCCAAATACCGCCAGTGGTTACATTTCCAGCGCCAGCGCCATTCTCCAAGCACTTGCTTGTGTTTGCTCTATCCACGACATATCTCTTTTGCAGGTATCGATTCCACACAAGTCGGAAAAGCCTAACCATCCTCGCTGCTCTAGGGGCAACCCACGGAAACAGATACTGCTCACCACAATAGCACAGTGCAAAATTGGCAACTCCCATCCCTAGAACCACAAACCGCCAGCCAACCGATACATGAACCAAACCAAACAGCGAGTAGAAGCCCTTCACTGGTACCAGCACCATCCACAGGTCAAACGCCAGCAAAATCATTAGCGTCGCGAGATATAAGCGGTTTTGGCTTATTGGCTGTCGATATGGTGGTCCAATGCTAAATATCAGGCCGGTAAATATGTACTGAAAGGTCGAAAAGAGAAATATTGACGTGTTCAGATGTCCTTCCAGCGGCGTAGAATCCGGATCATCTGCCTTCTTTGGCACTGGTTTCTTGTACCAGCTCTGCGCCTCTGTCATAAAATATATAGCAATTTGGAAGCCAATAATAAGGGCAATGTTTCCTACAAGCGATGTCAGAACCCTTTTGCTGATAAGACTAGCTGATGGTCGTTTTGGAACTAGCTTCTTGAATGGCTTTGCACGGTTCATGCATACTGCGATTGGGATGATGATGAACAGATCCACATACAAGAACTGCCCGTTTGTGAGGTTGGTGTTGTAAATATACAAAAGACAGCATGTTGTGAACTGAATCATCGAATAAAGCATCATGTATTTGAAGCAGCCAAAGCTCGTTGCTATCGAGCACCGTCCTTCTTTTAGCACATCGGCCACACAGCTTATATCCGAAACCCTGGATGTAAACGGTGCAGCGACACTGGCCTCTGCTTCGCTCAGTGAAATACCAACGTCCGCCGTTTTCAGAGCTGCGCAGTCGTTAGCACCATCCCCACAAAACCCAGCAATATAGCCTAGCTCTTGAAGCTGGTCAACAAGCACTGCCTTTTGTTCTGGATACATTCGGGCATATACCATACCTCGCATCAACATATGTCTCCATGTGTCTGGAAAGACTAAAGCGCTACTTTTGCATATCTCGAATGCATCGCCAGTTACTGCCAGGCAATATTCTCCCGAACCAGCAAGCAATTTTGCAAACGTAGCAGTTTGCTTATCCGCTTGGTCGACTGCTTTGGGAATCAGATCAAGGGAATCGAGATGAACGGCCTTTCCGGTGCTTTCTTTCCAAACAATGTTGGAGAATGACTGTAAAGAGCTTGAACAGCGTGCGGAAAGATCTGATTTTTCGCTTTCAAGAACCTCTTTTATAGCACTGTCTGCTTCGACTGGTGTTGTCAGCAAGTGGGACACGAAAACGGTGACATTGGGCTGAACAAGTCTGCATTCCCGAGCAACACTTACGGCTGTAAATGGGTTGTCGCCGGTGCACATAATTGTCCGTATCTTTGCTTGGCGAAGCTCTCCTAGTGTTGTAGTTGTTTTCGGTTTCAGCCTGTTTTCAAATACTAGAAGTCCCATGAATGTTAACGCTGACTCGGCTTCTGCCCGCTGTAGAATCATCTCATTTGCACTAAGAAGAGACCAGTCATTTATCGACTTTCCAGCAACTGCAATTACCCGAAAGCCCTTTTGTGTATAGTCGTCGAGAATAGCAGTGAATTCGCTGGGAACTGTCTCCGGTAAACAAATATCCTTGATGACTTCAGGCGCTCCCTTTACGTACACCTCGGCATGTTGCTGCGTGTTTTGTTTCCGGACAACTACGCTTGCTCTACGAAGCTCTGAAGCAAAATCAAATGACTTTATGATTTCCACAGCACACGGACACTCCTTATAGAAAGAATCACCACCCTGGTCAGCCAAATAGCAACTACTCGTTTCTTCTTTTTCGCTGTTTTGTGAGAATCTGTTGGCGTAGGATGCAAACATGGGCGGACAGACAACAGTTGCTCGTGTGTTCTCGTTCTCGTACATTTTCCAACCCGAAAATTCTAGCATTTTTATCTCAAGCGGATCGCCGACGAGTTGGTTATCAACCAGCTGCAGAGAATGGCAAGAAGCAATGGCTTCTACAATGTTAATTTCAGGATCGTCAGCACAAGTAGTTATTTTCTCGTCCTGAGACTTACTTATCGAGCAAACGAGTTCACTAACCTCAGAGCACAAGGGTAAAAACTGACAGTGGCTCCTATCGGATACGCGTATTCCAAGCAAGTCAAGTCCTTCTTCAGTCAGTGTTCCTGTTTTGTCGAAACAAACAACAGCAACCTTGCTTGCCACGTTGATGCGCGATGGGCTGATGCAGAATATTCCTTTTTTACTTAGCCTTCTAGCAGCAAATGCCATCCCAATGGACATTGACGCTGGGAGTGCTGGTGGAACAACAACGGTAATAAGATCGAGGGCCTTAATAGCAATGGTCGAGGCCGAGACTCCAAGGTTGTGTAGGTTAACTGTGTTGACAGCAAACCCAATAACTGCAACCACTGCCAGGATCCCAACAAAACAAAACGCATCTCGATAGAACTGGAATTTTGTTGGCTGCGGAAACAAAATGGATCTAACTAGCCCGCCCTTTGTTGAACAGAACCCTGTACGCAGTACCATTGCTGTTGCACGCAGGTTCTCTTGGTCTTTATCGGTTTCCATACATCCGTATACGCTTTCTGTCTTGCGCACACGTACCAAACGAGTTCCTGCAAACACCATATAACGCGATATAAACGGTTTGAAAGTACATGCTACCATGTCAATCTTGCTAAAAAATTCGCTTCTTTTTTCAAGAGAGCATTTGAACTCTGGCACACTTTCGCCGGTCAACATACTTTCATTGACAATGCAGTCACCCTCGAGTACAACAGCGTCGCATGGAAGTGTAGATAGTTTTGAGGACCCAAGGTCGATTATGTCTCCTGGAACTAGACACTCCGAAGCAACCTGTTGCCAGTCTCCTTCGCGCAAGACTGTTACCGGACACGTATGCATTGCCATTTTTCGCATCTTTCTCATCGTACTTTTCGCAGCCACCAGATTCGCAATAATAGAAACAGCGGATATGACAAGTATAGCACATGCATAGTAGTAGTACTCCTCGTAACACCATACGGCCACACTTGCTATCTGAAATATGTAGAATGGGTTGACAACCTCGTCGTAAAACAGGCGCAGATATGGCTTATCCTGGACGTCAATTAGACACGGCCCAAACAGCGAATGCCTGCCCTCTACTTTGGCTCTTGATAGCCCCTCATTTTGTGACGGATCTTCTTTATACCAGTCCGGATCCTTCCATTGACCTATCTGTTCATAGCGATTGGATCTTGCGTAGTAGACGAAGCGATAGTGGCGGAAGGTGAAGATTTGCAACATATTCAACTCGGTACCTGGTGGATCTGCAAGGGCATTTTGATTATCCTGAAAATAGCATGCGCAAAGTGGATTGTCAGAAGTTGTGGTTGTAAGGGTAACATCAACAAGCTCCAGATGCGTATTCTTGTCATCAAGAACATGAATACGATCAGCAAAAGAAAGACAAGCCGGTTCCAAAGCAAGCCGGATGTAGATGGAAGGAAACCAGGTGTCCAATATGTACAGCATGCCACCAGTAATGCCAACTAGAAACCAATAAGCGAGCCAGCCGGGAGTAAATATTTTGTATCCACAAAACAGCGTGTGCATATCGTCCTGGGCAAGATACATTTCTTGTCTGTATGGTTGGGCTTCAACGGTGACCATGGCTAGTTGAACAGCAAAGCAAAATAAATGTAAACAAAAGGCTACAGCTTTTGAGTGTAAAATTATATAATAGCATATATTTTGACTGCTGAGAAACTAGAAATACTGAAGCAAAAAGCGACTAAATACATTAAATTAAGAAAAAGAATAACTAGTAGAAAAAAGTAATAACGTAGAGAAAAAGCCTAGTAGATGACTACTTTAAAAATTTTAGACAGGATAAGAATAGAATGCTTTAGTGCATTGTTCACGATAGTAACAAAAGGAGTGAGGCGCAAACCCGGCATTTGATTGTTTTCTTTAGAGACAAACACCCAAAGGACCCAACCGCCTGTTTCTCTGAACGAGGACAATATAAACAATTCACAAGAGTACCGAGATCAAATGATAGAACGTCGCTTAGAATATACTATGATTACTTGGCAAGTTCAAAATGTCTTTAAATTGGCGCAATAGAGAAGAAAAGGCGACTGGCAATTGTTCTATTTTTATTTTAACATATGACATGCGTATAAAAACTAGTTTTGTCAGTGTCTTTGATCCAACTAACATCTTCCCTTACATCTGTTCGCATCTTCCAGAGATTTCGTCTAACTAATTTACAGCCATTATGGTGATTAGCTCAAAAGTACTGACTAGGTAATTATGAAGCTGTTATTTACTCTTCTTGTTTTTGTGGTTTAAGCTGGACAACGCCATATGTCTTGAGCTTGCCTCAATACCGCTAGTGGCATTGGGACTGGAGCATATGGAGTATGATGTGCTGGATAATACACACGAGTATCAGCCCTACCGCCTTATCTTTCGGACCCTCTCGCCAGACCACCAAGCGCAGAGGCCCGCCCACAGATTAGACTGCGGTACCCAGGTTGCCATACTTTGCCAACGAGAATGCAAGTTATGCGCTTTGATTTACCATAAAGCCTTGTTAAAGCCACGGTAACCTCAAGGACACCGACGTTATTTTTATAGCAATCGACGCTTTTTTATCTCGTATAAAAACAATGCATCAAACCCTACACGGCACTGTCGAATGCTAACCTCTATCAACCCCTATTTGCAAAAACAGCATTGGTGGTGTCTTTCCAACGCTGGCCAAAAATGATACTATTATTATTCTTTAATTTGATTTTAGCCAACCGCAGTCAAACAGAGGTGGGGGGGGTGACGTCTGCAGTCACGTTAGCCATCTCTTTTTCTTTTTCCATCCGCAAAGCCTGCTTCTTTCTTTCTTTTTTCTCTCAATATATCTTTCTTATTATATTCTTGTACATTGCACAGCGCGGGTCTACATTGAATTTGGAAATGAGCCAGCAAGGAATAAACAGCAACAACCCGGGAGGAAACGGGGACGGAGACAGGGAGAATAGGGTGGAGGAGCGACTGTCGGAGCGCAGAGAAGCGAACGCAAATGCTGGGCAGCAGCGGACAGACGGACAGGGACCGCGGGCCCTGCATCCAAGCAGCAGGCTCCTGAACCAGGATACCGACAACGACGAGTACACACAGAATGCGCCCCGCCCGGGCCAGTACGCGGGTATTGGAGGCGACGATTTGCGACCACCCTTGCCGGAATTCAACGACCCCATGAGAATAACAAGCAGTGGCGGTGGCAGCGGCGGCGGTATGTTTGTGGGCACGGACCACCCGCTGTTTGGGCCGCGCGCAATTGGCGGCGGCGGCGGAAGCAGTGGCAGCAACATCGGTCCTGGCGATGTGGATCCGTTTGCTGGGCCACAGCGACTGCCGCCCGGTGCAGTGCCGCAGGGCGCGCGGTTTGACCCCATTGTGCCGTTTGGCGAGGCGCCCGGTGGGCTGCCTGGGCGCGGACGCGGCGGCAGAGGAAGAGGCAGCGGTGGTGCGCACTTTAGCGGCGAACCGGATCCCGACGCCCTCACTCCGCCCGGTGGCCGCGGGTTTGGATTTGGAGGCAGCAGCGGATTTGGAAACGGTGGACCCGATACATTCCTCTGAGCTTAGGCCCTCTTTTATAGCCAAATGGAGCTTGGTTTCCTTTCTATTAGTCTTTTCTATCAAAGCATTTGCAAGCGTCTTGCAGAGGGGGCAACCCTTGTATGTGAAGCTGGTCTACGTTGATTAGAGTGACGAAGAAAATGAGACAAAGAGAAAGAGGAAAGCCAGTTGATTACTCCCACTTGGGCACGCCAGAGACAACGTCGGATGGCTTGCGCGCCTCACCAAACAGAGCCTGCGAAGTCAGGGCCCACTCCTCAAAGACGTGCTGCTTGTGGTTGCCGGTAGCCACGGGGCCCGAGGGATCGCGCCCAGCGTAGCGGATGGCCTTGCCGCGATGGTTCTCGGTGTTGTTGAAGACAGTGCGCAGGCGCGGCTCGACATGCCCCCACGAGCCCATGTTAAGCGGCTCCTCCTGCGCCCACACGAACTCGCAGCTCGGGTACTTCTCAATATGGTCGCGCACAAGCTCCCAGGGGAACGGATGCAGCTGCTCGATGCGCGAGATCGCCACGTCGCGTATGCCGTTGAGTTCGCGCGCCTGCAGCAGCGCGTAGTACACCTGGCCCGTGCACAGCACGTGCGTGCGGATCTTCTCTGGTGCAACAAGCGTGAAGTCGCCCGCGGTTGGGTGCGGCTCTGGGATGTAGCGCTGGAAGTAGGTGTTGCCGGTCAGGTCGGCGAGGTCGGACTTGCACAGCGGGAAGCGCAGCTGCTTCTTGGACGTCATCACAACCAGCGGTTTGCGGTAGTCGCGGTAGATCTGGCGGCGCAGCGCGTGGAAGTAGTTGGCGGGCGTTGTTGGGTAGACGACCTGCATGTTGCAGTCCTGGTGCTGCCGCGCCAGCTTGTCGGGCGACGGGAAGATGTACGGGTGCTCGTCGCATAGCTGCAGATAGCGCTCGATGCGCGCCGACGAGTGCTCGGAGCCCTGGCCGTCGAAGCCGTGCGGCAGAAGCATGGTGAGACCCGTGCGCTGCAGCCACTTCTTCTCGCCGGCAGCAATGAACTGGTCGATGATGACCTGTGCGGTGTTGGCAAAGTCGCCGAACTGGGCCTCCCACATCACCAGCGCATTGGGGTTGGCCAGCGAATAGCCGAGCTCGTAGCCAAGCACGCCGTACTCGGACAGCGACGAGTTGCTGACAGAGAAGGGCGCCTGCGTGGGGCTCAGGCTGGCCAGCTGCGTGTACTGCCGCTCGTTGGTTTGGTCGTGCAGCACGGCGTGGCGATGCGAGAACGTGCCGCGCTCGCAGTCCTGGCCGCTCAGACGCACATGCTTGCCCTCGAGCAGCAGCGTCCCGAACGCAAGCGCCTCGGCCGTGGCCCAGTCAATGTTCTTGCCCGACTCGAGCGCATCGGCGCGCGCCTTGAAGATCTTCTTCAGCAGCGGATGCGCGTTGAAATCCGACGGCACCGACGAGATGAATTTGCCGACGTGGCTGATGATCTCGTCGGCGGCGCCGGTCGGATACGCCGGCGTGGCCTCGGTGGCCAGCTCGGCCAGAGACTTGAAGCCCGGCCACGCCGACGACAGCCACTCGGTGCTTGACGGCTTGTAGTCCTTGCTGTTCTTGTACGACTCCTCCAGCATGTTCCACACGCGCTTCTTGCTCTCCTCGATCTCGGCCTTGGTGAATGTTCCCTCGGCCACCAGCTGGGCCACGTAGTTCTCCAGCACCGGCTGCTGCTGCTTGATGCGCTTGTACATCAGCGGCTGCGTGAACGACGGCTGGTCCGCCTCGTTGTGGCCGTGCCGCCGGTACCCGACAAGGTCGATGACGATGTCCTTGTGGAACGTCTGCCGCCACTCCGCCGCAAACGAAAACGCAAACACAACCGACTCGACGTCGTCGGCATTCACGTGCACAATCGGCGCGCTGATCGACTTTGCAATCTCCGACGGATGCAGCGTCGACCGCGCAAACCGCGGATCAGTGGTGAAGCCCACCTGGTTGTTGACGATCACGTGCACCGTGCCGCCCGTCGCGTATCCAGGCAGGTCGCTGAAGCCGAGCGTCTCGTACACGACGCCCTGCGCCGCAAACGCTGCGTCGCCGTGCACCAGCAGCGGCATCGTGCGTGTGCGCGCTGCGTCGTTGGTGTACATCTGCTGCGCGCGCGTCTTGCCCAGCACAACCGGATCCGTTGCCTCCAGATGCGACGGGTTGGCAAGCAGCGACAGGTGCACGCGCTTGCCGTTGGGCGTGGGCCGGTCAAAGTTCATTCCAAGATGGTACTTTGCGTCGCCCGAGCCCTCGTTGGTCGGCTCCAGCTCGCCTGAGAACTCGCAGAAGATCGACTCGTTCGGCTTGCGCACCACGTTGCTGAGCACGTTGAGCCGGCCACGATGCGCCATGCCCATAATGATCGACTCAACGCCCAGATCAACAGAGTGGTCAATCAGCTCCTTCATCCCCGGGATCAGCGACTCGCAGCCCTCCAGTCCAAACCGCTTCTGGCTGGGCCACTTTGTCGACGCGAACTTCTCAAAGCTGCTTCCCCAGATCAGCCGATCAAGCATGCGGAACTTTTGCTCCTTGCTGTAATTGAAGCGCTCGGGGACCTCGAAGCGCTCGCGGATCCAGTCGCACTGCCCGCGATCCGCAATGTGCGTGTACTCGACACCGATGTGTCCGCAGTACACCTTCTCGAGCGTCTTGACGATCTCGCGCAGCGTCATCTCCTTGTGTCCGGCGTTGGCAAAGTTCTGCAGCACTCCGGGCCCAAGCGTGAACTTGCGGTCCATGTCCTTCTCAGTGAACCCGTAGTAGCTGGGACTGAGCTCCGTGGCCGATACAGAGCCCGGTTCGGGCACCTGGATCCCGAGCGGATCCAGCTTGGCCAGGTAGTGTCCGCGCACCTGGTACGCGCGCGCCATCAGCTGCACCTTGAGATGGTCGACGACCTCGGGGTTCCCCTGCAGTCCAGACAGGTTGGACGCCGCGTCGCTTGATGGGTTGATTGCAGTTGCCGAGATCAGACTGGGCGCCGTCTGGAACGCAAGACCAGGCTTCAGCCCCTTGTCGACGTTCTTGAAGTAGCTGCGCCAGCTGACATGCACTGATTCCGGGTCCTTAATGTACGCCTCGTACATCTCCTCAATGTATGGCGTCACGTTGCCTGACAGAAACGACTCGCTCGGGTGCGGTGGGCCCGTGGTCGTTGGCGCAGAGGCAGAGCCGGTGGTGAGCGTCTTCCGAGCAGACAAGGACAGCGCAGACGGGTAGCTGTGGCGAGGGAACAGCGATGAGGCAGCCCCAACAGTGCGCTGGCGCAGTGCCTGACTGCGAGCGGCTCTAAGCAGACTGGCCATGGTTTATTTGTCGCAGCTTGCGTGTGTGTAAATGTATGTGCGTGTTAAAATAAGATTGGGAAAAAATAGGTTCCTTTTTATTCCAAGGAAAAGAGCGGGAAAAAAGAATAAGAATAGAGTAGGAAAAGAAACAAAAGATAAAGACTGGAAAAGGAGAATAAAAAGGAAAGACTACTGTGGTGTATGCGCTAAAAATACAAAAGGAACCTCGTCTCCCTTCCTACAGCCTGTAGTTTCTGTGGTTAGCGTAAGATGGAGCGAACAATGGCCCCCATTCCTTTTAATTTATTGCTCTTTGATATGGAATAAAGATTAGGCGTGAGCCATATCGGAGAAATTTTTTTCTTCTGCTTTACTTTTTTTTATTACGCGGCGTCATGGGCGAAATCCGCAGGAGCCCGCGCCCCAAATGAGGTACAAGAGTGGCATGCGGACAAAGCCAGCAAGATAAGAAAAAGAAAAGAAAAGAAGAAAGCCCCTGCTTTTTCTCTTCCCCAAACAAAATTCACAACAAATTGGAGGAGGGGAGATCCGTTGGGTTTGCAGCTCATCCTTTTCTTGTTTTGTTTATTTTCAAAACCTTGTTTCCATGGTCCACCCCCTGGTTATAGAGACTTTTGCGGGAGCCTTGATATTCCAGCACCACACCCATCGCTCCACCCACGTGCTCGCGGACCGCTACATCCCTTCTGCTTCCTCGCAATCTGTTTGCAGTCTGTATGGAATATGGAGGAAGCGCCGGACGTTTGCTTCTCAGTGTGCGGCTTCTACTGCTGCTATCTGCTGCGATCACTGAAGAAAGGGAGCAGGAACCATGTGTACGTTGGGTCAACGCCCGACCCAGTGCGCAGGCTAAGGCAACACAACGGCGAGATAGCTGCTGGAGCTGTCGCAACGCGCAAGAGAAGACCATGGTACGCTTATTATTGTTGTTATTATTATGCATAATGGCCTTGTTCAATTAGTCAATCAATCGGAGAGAAGCAAAAATAGAAAACCTCCGACACAGCCACATACTTCCACTAGTGCGCTACTATGACTAACAAACTCTATTACTTCTTGTCCCATTGGCTAACATTGGTTGTCTTAGGGAAATGGCCGCGGTTGTGCACGGATTTCCGTCCAAGGCGGCGGCGCTGCAGTTCGAGTGGGCGTGGCAGAACCCGCACATGTCGCGACACGCAGCCGATGCAGCCGCTGACGATGGCGTGTCGTTCGACAGTAGGCGCGTGCTCTACGGATCGGCGCAAAAGAAGCTGGAGACAAAGCTGGTGGCGCTGGCTGCAATGATTGCGGTTGCGCCGTTCAGATTCTGGCCGCTAGAGATCATCTGCTCCGACGATGACCTGCATAGAGACCTCGCTGCCAGATCGCAGCAGCAGCATGAAAGCCGCGGTGTGCCCAGACACATGCGTATTATCCAAGGCGACATTGCGCGCGTATTTGAGCAAGCATCAACAGCAACAGCGTACCTGGGGCTTCCAGCGGCTGACGAAGCATGCAGTATCTGCCGGGAGACGCTGGTGGAGAGCCGTCCGTGGGGCGCATGCAGCGCGTGTCCGGCGTCGTGGCATCTGAGCTGTCTGGCAGCGCATATGGCTGGTGGATCTGAGACAGGGCGCGGATCCCGAGCAAGTGCGCCATTGCTGCCGACGATGGCGTCGTGTTCGAACTGCCAGAAGCCGTTCGTGTGGGGCCAGGCAGTGCGAGCGTTTGCGCAGGCGGGATGAGCCTGGCGACTAGGGCGCCAGTGGTGGCGACGGCGGTGCCGAGTGCGGGATGCGTGGCGATGCCACGGAGACTGCCTCGTAGTCGTGTTCGAACTCGTTGCGGAAGGCAGCCGCCGCATGGGCTTCGTCCTGGGGCTTGGGGAGATTGAACGGCAGCGGAATGTCGGTGGTAGCGCGGAACTGGCCGCAATTGCTGATATGTTCGTTTTCAACACGGAAGAAGTTCCACAGGAAGCGACGCACAACCTCCAGCACTGCCGCAATGTACGCCATGGTTGCCTGGTGGAACTTGTGGCCGAAAGAGAAGAAGCTGGGCGAGATCTGCGTGATCCAGAAGAAGCGCAGCAGAACATCGACGACTATAGCAACGTAGTAAACCCAGGCGCGCTCGAACTTGAGCTCGGACCGCAGAAAGCGGTGCTTGCTGTGCGACTCAAACAGACCCCAGTCCATCAGCAGATCCCACAGCGACGTGAAGCACGAGTTGACGATTGCGCTGGCAACCCACAGCGACCGCCACGCAGTGCCACCGGCGATGCGGTTGGCAGATGCAAGCCAAATGGTGATGATGGTTGATGCGTACTTGGCGCCGTTGGCGAGATGCGGGAAGGCGTCTCCTGAATCCAAGAAGCGACGGATGCACTGAAGCAGACGCAGAAGGTTGGGCAACATCAGGAATGCAGCGTTGGACCACCACTGCGTAGTGTCGCAGACGTCGTCCAGATCCGACCAGTGGTTGGCGCTGGCGCATCCAAAAACAAGCACCATTGAGAACGTGTACGTCAGGCTACACATCTCGTCACCCAGGAAGAAGTCGCGGAATTCCACGCGGTAGAAGCCAGACAGCAGCAGCCTCCAGAGTGACCGCATCAGCCAGCGCCGCGACGTCCAGTAGAACACATCGATGGGCAACAGCAGCGCGCCAAGCAGCGTGCCAATAAGCACGTAGATGCAGATATACGAGCTGCGGTCGATGTGCAGCCCAAAGTTAGCCCAGAACACGCAGCTTGTGACCAGCACAAACACCGACGATATCTCCAGAAACTGCCACGAGTCCAGGTAGTCGCGCGGATCCACCTCGAATATAAAGCGGTAGTTGACATGTGCGCGTGCCCACGCCATGATGTTGAGTGAGAACAGAACGGCAAAAAGCAGTATCAGGTAGATGCCGCCGTACAGCTGCAGCAGCTGTCGGTGGTATGGAACGCGGTCTTCGTTAGCTAGCAGGTTTGCCTCGTACACTGCGCGCGCAATCAGCGGCGCCGACGCGCCCAGCATCAGTCCGCATCGGAACACACACGATGGGCTGCCGCCACCACCACCACCGGCACTCACACGCAGCTTTTCCATTCCTTTCGACCGCGACCCGCCCGCGTACCGGCTCACGAACATGCCTTCCAGCTCCGCCGACATTGCATTCAGCCGCTCCGATGTCGCAATGTAGCAACCATCCACCCTGCCCAGCATGTGATCCGTGCCCCGGCACCATCCCGCTGTCTTCTGATACTTTTTCAGCGCCTTGACAAACGCCGTGTAGCACAGCACACGATAGTTCTTCAGCAGCTCCATGCCCCGGTACGCCTCCAGCATTGCGCTCTTGAGTCTGTTCCTGGCCGCCCGAAGCTGTGCGCTGGGTTCGAATTCCCGCTGCTTGTTACCGCCGCCGCCGGCCGCCACGCGACTGAACATTGCTCTGCCCTGATCGATGCTGGAGGTCCTCATCAGCGCCGATGCCTCAAGCTCCTCGCCAAGCATCGTGTCGTATATCTCCTGCTGCCTCTTGATATTGTCTAGCCGCGTCTGGAACAGCGTCTGCTTCTGTCTGTAAAAGTCGTTGACCTTGGTCAGCTCCTGCTCCACCTTTTCAAAGAACTCTTGCTCCTCGCCCATTCTTTCGTGCAGCTGGGTGTTGAACTCGTCTATACATCATAAATGATAAGTGACATCAATCACCACCACCACCGTCACCACAAGTGCACAACAAGCATTGGGAAATGGTGGTTGTGCATTGCATGCAAGGGACAGCAAAAATAAAAAAGGCTCGCATTATTAGACATTTATGATTTCAGTGCCATATTTCTTATCGTCCAATCCATGACCCCACGTGTACCTGGCGTTTGGACAGAAGAGAAGGAGGAGGAATCAATCGGTTGTTATATTCTCGGATGCATCATATTATTATAATTGGTCCTACAAACAGGAAGCCGTTTGTGACTTGCTTTTTTGCGATTTGCAATACTCAAGGCAATATGACCCGTGGTAGTCAAGCCAGAAGAAACGCCATGCATTTCATTCCACTACACGTTTTATTTTACCTCCCCTACGTTTCAACTTTCCTGGACCACCCAACTAACCACGGCTGGCATTGCTGGCCAAAAAGGGAGACAAACAGGAAAGGGGAGGGAAGAAACGATGCTGCAATGCTTCTTTTGTGACTCTGGATGATAAAAACATAGGGAAAAGGTCACTGCCTTTTTTTCTCCATGACTTTTGTTCGTGTGTTGCTGATGTAGGAAAATACAATTGGCAAAGAAATCTGCAAGACTCAGGGGCTATTGCGCTCCTGAATGACGCAGACCCAGGTCATATTACACAATAGCACAAGTAATAAATAAGTCATATACAGACACCAGACGACAATGTAAGAGAACCAGATGATGACAGCTTGTGTTAGCTTTGTTTGTTTTTGTTGTTGTCGGACTTACCAACGGTCATGTAATCGCTAGAGACAATGGGCGTCTTACTCCGTCGCCTGACTGTCTCGGAGAACGTATCCTGTGCAGATATTGGCAGTTTTATGTTTGCACTGTGAGCAAGATCGGCCGATATGGTCCCAACTCTCCCGGAGTTTGCCGCCGACATACTCAGGGCCAGCTGCGGAGTAGCGGACACGACGGAATTGAAGTGGTTGCACGATGTGCAGCCTGCGTCCGCGCAATACCCCCTCTCTCCGTCACCCGTATCCGTGCCGTTTTTATCCTGTTCGTGTTGTTGTTGCTGCTGCTGGAGTAGAATCCGCTGGCACGTGGTTGGGGATCCTGGCATCGGGTGTGTTCTAGCCAAAACTGGTGGTGGCGATGATAATGGTCCTCCTACTGATTGAATCGGACCAACACTGCTGGTGTTACTCTCGGTTGGTCCGCCTGTAGGACTACTTCCACTGTCGCTTTGGATGCCAATGCTGTTGTACCCGAGATACGTTGATGCGCGTCGCAAAAGGGATGTCCGTTCTTCCGATGCGCCAGCAGTCAGTCTTGCTTCTCTTGCCGCTGCTATCTTCTTGACTAACCGTTTGAGTGCCCGGTAGTTGACGTACATCTTTTCCCATTCTGGGACCTGCTCTGCCTCGAGGTACTTGCCAAACTTCATCTCTTTGTTTCTTTGCTTCTCTTAAAAGACCAGTAGAAAAAAGTGTGTTGGAAAGAAAAAATGACAGAACCACCGACCGCCCAGCAAAGAATAAACAGCGCAACAAGGGGGGGGGCGGAGCAGAAAAGATATTATTGATAAAACTATAGATAGAAATAGAAAAACTAAAAAATGAATAAAAAGAAAACCAAAGAAAAAAAAACTGAAAAATGAGAAAAGCGTGGATGCTATTATATATTTTTATTTCACTTTGGGTGTTGCCAGGGACATTCACAAGAAAGAAGCATACAGTAGTAATGCATGCAAAAACTATAAAGTGAATATTCACAGCAACATAGGGGATGAGTGAGCGTGGTTCTCTGACTTTCTCTTTTCCTTCAACTGAAATCAAGAAAAAAGGGCATTTCTAATGCCCTCACTCTTTTGTTCCTCACCTTTTCTTTGCAGCCTGCTTTTCGTCCAGAGGAGTTGCGTCTTTCTGGACTACAATTGCATTTTTGGGGGAGGGGTGAAGAAGGTCAATGTTTTTTTTGTTCTTCCACTCTTCCCCAGTTTGGGAATCAGAGAATGCACACACAAACGGAACGAGTAATATTTCAAATATTTCAGGTGTTGTCAACCCCGATTCTAGACTTTGCTGCACGCTCAGACGCCGGCCATGGGGCTGAGTCAGTGTACTGTTGATTCCATCTACCTGTCAAGAAAGATAAGAAAGATATTACCAGTGGCGATAGTAACGATAATAAATTCCATCTCTCCACATTTGCTTAAGGCTCAGTAATAATTGCTCCTGTACCCAGAAATTGGTGTCTACTCACTCATTTATCACTTTTATATGTTGTGGCGCAGCTGTCGCTATATATTCCCATTTGTCTATTTATGCCATACACTCTCCAATTGGCCTACCGAGCCACTTTTGCCCATTTAAAACCAAATAAACAGAAGCAATGGAATGTCAAGTGACAGCAAGCAATGAGTGAGCGAGTGGCAAATACTGGCTTAACATGAGTGAAAAGAGTCCTTGTGATGTGACACGCTCACTTGGACAACAAACATCATTAATTTACATTCTCTATTTTTCCTTGCTCTCAAATTTCCCGTATATTATTTTTTGGCTCGTTCAATATTAACAGAGAGAAATGATTGTCACTTTTTTTAGTTTTAATTCAGCATACGTAAGTGGCTAGATGAAATGAACAGACAAAAAGTAAAATGTACATGTGTATATATGGCTTATTCTCATTATTAGTCGCAAATCTTTGCTACTGCTACCGAGCAACTGCCGGCATCCTTCGAGCCTTACCTTCATATCCTCATTTCCCAAAGCGAGAATAGATGGTTCGCAACAGTGTCAATGTGCCTGGTTGGCAAGGATCACACACGTTACCAGGAATTATTCTCTCAGCCTTCTTCTAAATGAGATAATATACAGACAGATCAAATCTGATCGAAGCAAGAGGAGATTTATGAATAATGTCACCAGTAATCCAATTACACTATTACTGAAAGACACTAAAAAAAATCACACTCGAGTAGAATTTGATGACGATAATTTGTGACTGGTTGAATTTTCTCATCAGCTATTCTTTTGATTCGATCGTCTTACCGAAAGCAGTGGAACCGAAAGGAGCAAACGAGACAAATATGGTGGTTGATTGAGCATTAGAACGGAAAAGAAAAGCCAACGCAAGCTGAAGAAAACTTCTTTCTTTTCTCTCTTTATCTCTACTTATTTGATCATTACTTTGTCTGTTTGCTGCTCTTGTTCGGCTGCCATACCAGATCACATATATCCGATCTTGTTTATTCCTCACTCTATTCCAAATAAGAACGGCTTTGTCATAGCCATGCGCCAGGTATCATTCTACACAGCACGCACACGCGTTATTGCAGCTGCTTCCCGAGCATCTGGAGTTGGAGCTGGAGCTGGAGCTGGAGCTTACCGCTCAACCGCTGCCGCCGCACATAGCCGCTTGCTCTCTTCGGCTATCTCCCGTACCAATGCTGTATCATCGCCGAATCCTGCAGCTCTAAACACGCGGTTTGCGCGCTGCTACTCGACAGAATCCAAGGATGAGAGCAGCGAGGCAAAGGAGGAGCCAGCTGAGCCCTCAGTGGAGAGCGAGCCCAAAGCAGAAGACAACAGACCAAAGGAGGCAGCCGTCGGACCATCTGAGAAACACGAGTTCAAGGCAGAGACCAAGAAGCTCCTGCACATAGTGGCACACTCGCTGTACTCGCAGCGCGAGGTGTTTGTGCGGGAACTTATTTCGAATGCATCGGATGCGTTGGAGAAGCTGCGGCACCTCCAGGTGACCAACGCCGACGCCGGCACGGATGCGCCGATGGAGATCCGGATTGACGCTGACGCTGACAAGAAGACGCTGGCGTTCAGTGATTCGGGAATCGGAATGAGCGAGGATGAGCTCAAGGAGAACCTGGGCACGATTGCGCGCTCGGGATCAAAGGCATATATTGAGAAGATGGAGAGAAGCGCGGGTAAATCAAAGGATGCAGCAAACTCTATCGTGGGCCAGTTTGGCGTCGGGTTCTACTCGGCATTCATGGTTGGCGACGACATCACGGTGTACACGCGGTCGGCAGCGCCAGGCAGCCAGGGTTACTGCTGGAAGTCAGACGGGCTCGGCTCCTACACGATATCCAAGGCGGAGAACGTCCCTGTTGGAACAAAGATTGTGATTGGCGTCAGGGACGATGCAAAGGAGTTCCTGAGCGAGGAGACGCTGAAGGAGACGATCAAGAAGTACAGCAACTTTGTAGGATTCCCGATCTCGGTGAATGGAGAGAAGGTCAACACAGTGGAAGCGCTGTGGACCAAGGACAAGAGCGAGATCAGCGAGGAGGAGCACAAGAACTTTTACCGGTTTGTGTCGCACTCGTGGGACGATCCCATGTATCAGCTTGTGTACAAGGCCGATGGCCCAATCTCGATCCGCAGTATCCTGTACACGCCAACAAAGAACCCCGAGGCAATGGGCTTTGAGCACAAAAAGCCCGGCGTCAGCCTTTACTCGCGCAAGGTGCTGATCATGGCCAATGCCAAGGGGATCCTGCCCGACTGGCTCCGCTTTGTGCAGGGTGTTGTTGATTCGGAAGATCTGCCGCTGAATCTCTCGCGCGAGCTTCTGCAGAACGGTCCGGTGATTGCGCGCCTAAAGTCGATCATTACGTCGCGCATCATCAAGTGGCTCCAGGAGGAGTCTCGCAAGGACGCCGACAAGTACAGCGAGTTCTTCCGCGCCTTTTCCATCTACATCAAGGAGGGCGTGTGCCAGGATCTGGAGAACCAGAAGGAGACCGCCAAGCTGCTGCGCTTTGAGACGTCGGCCAGCGAGGCCGGCAAGCTCATTGCGTTGGGCGACTACGTGGATCGCATGCCGAGCGACCAAAAGTACATCTACTACTTCTGTGCGCCCAAGCGCCAGGTGGCCGAGGAAAGCCCCTACTACGAACCGTTCAAGAAGCACGGCACCGAGGTTCTGTTCCTGCACCACTCGCTCGACGAGTTCGTGATGGGGCGGTTGTCCGAGTTCCAGGGGAAGCGCCTGGTTTCTGTCGAGTCCGAGGAGGCTGGCCAGGAGATCAAGGCGTGGAACGCAAAGGACGGTGATGCGGAATCGTCCACTGACGGCTCGGCCGGCGCCCTGACCAAAGAGCAGGCAGATGAGCTGACCTCCTGGATGCTCGGTGCTCTGGGCACCAAGGCAAAGGCCGTCAAAGTATCCGACCGCTACATGACGTATCCGGCCATCGTCACCGACTTTGACTCTCCGGCCGTTCGCAACATGATGAAGATGATGGCTGCGAATGGCGATGGTCCCGAACTCCCGCAGCGGCCCTGCGTTGTCGAGATCAATACCAGCGATCCTATCGTCAAGAACCTGTTCCTCCTCAAGTCCTCCGACGAGGAGCTTGCGCGCAAGGTCTCCCACCAGCTTTTCGACAATGCGCTCATTGCTGCGGGCATTCTCGATGACCCGAGAACGATGCTCAAGCGTCTGAACGACATCATTGCTGTTGCCGTTGCCGCTGACAAGAACTAGCTTTATTAGTACCAACCACTGATCTTGTGACTGCTCGCCACGGCCGACAGGCAGACAACCCAAGAAGAGTCTAAGGTGAATAAATAGAACAAAACAAAACAAAACAGAGCGGCACCCTGCCTAACACAAAAGAGAGATGGCTCTACTTCTGGTTGCTGTCGAGACGGTGGAGCAAGTACTCAACCTCGACCTCCTTGGTCAGCGGAATGACGTAGTCGCGATACAGCGACACCACAAGGTCGTAGTCAACACGGGTCTTGACACGCTCCTCGGCAGCCGTTGTCGATGCATCGGCCAGCAATGCACTGGCGCCGTTGATGGTGCATCCATCGGCATCCAGGGTTGCCGACGAGAGATCCTGGCCGTAGATCATGGCCTTCGCCTTGAGTCTTTTGAGCAGCTTTTCCTCCACACGTGAGTTGGTGAGCAACTGCATCAGTCTCTGGCTGTTCTGTTCTCTGATAAGCCGCACGTACTCGGCGTGATGCTCGGGGTCCTGGAACTTTGACTCTGCCACGAACTTGCCATAGTGGATGCGGCGGGACAGTGCCTGGAGACACTCGATGTCGCGGGTGGCCGAGCTCCCGTAATTCGTGTCGTCGCCCTTCTCGGTGATCTCTGGCACCACGGTATTGACGTAGACGTTGAAGATCTCGTCGTTGATGTTGATCTTTGCCGGATCAACCAGCACTGGCGGGTAGTTCAGTGGCGGCAGCACCGGGTCTGGGAGATTGCCCGTGAACGGGTACTCGTCGGGACTCTGGTACCTGCGCACCTTGGCGTGTACGCATTCCACCTCCTTCAGAAACCACGATAGAAACGATCCCTGGTGTCCGTCCTTGAACTTCATTTTGCCCGCGTCGTAGATCCCCTTGTTGTGCTTGAACTGCGACCGCTCGATCAGCGCAAATATTATCGTGTCCTCTAAGCGCACCAGCGTGTCGCGCAGTTCGTTGAGATCCGGAGCTGCTCCGAGTATCAGCAAGTTTCTGGACATTTTTCTATTCTAGTATGTCAAAGAAGCTAAAAAAGGGGATTTAAAAAAGTACATGAATTGGCGATAACAACAATACCTAAAACAATAAAGCGAGTGCCTAGGTTCTGTGAAAGAAAGAAAAAAGTTTAACTAAATCGGCCCCTGTGCCTTTTTTTCACAACCAACCACCACGGCTTGTGGAGCCCATCTATCTCCATTTAGGTAGTAATTAACAAAGAAGTCAGCTCAGGACCTTGCCTGGGTTACAACGATTTCTCACTAATCTTGTCATTGGACGTGATTACTGATTACCAGATGATCCAGAGTGATCTGGTTGCGATTTGAATCTACCGACTTTTTTCTTCCTTTTTTTTAACGAGGAACATTAAATTTTTAGCGTCTCTAGCCTTGGTTTTCTTCTCGTATAACCTCTAAATTTATATAGCCTTTTTTATTGCCTGCAGGAATTACTCGTATTTTTATCATGTCCTCGCTGGTGGCAGGCTCAAAAGCGTCCCCGGATGGCGTTGCAGACAAGCAAGCAGCAAAGAAGCCACGCGGGGGACGCAAGAACAAGACGTCCCAGTGGCGCAAGGACATAGACCTCGTTGATGTTGAGGACGGACTAGAGGAAAAGCGCGAGGAGGAGCGGCAAGGAGGCACCATTGAGGAGCGGCAGGATGCCGATCTCTTTGTGGTGGACGCAGCGGGCGACGCACAGGAGAGGGCCAGGCAGAAGAAGAAGAAAAAGCTTCGTCTGGACGAAATCCTAGGCAAGCGGTCTGGGGTCAAGGTCCCGGTCATTGGCAGCAAGATGAGCGAGGACCGGAGAAGACGAAAGGAGGAGCATGCGCTCAGGCAGCGGCTGAAGAAGATTGCGGGTCTCTCTGAAACTGCCAACACATCAAAGGCGCAGGGGATCAGGGCCAAAGCCCCGTCTGCTGATTACGATATTTGGGGAATGCCCGGACCCACTACGCCAGCAGAGTCTGCGGCCGCGCTTGTTGGTGGCAATCAGAGCACGAAACGAAGGGGCAACGTCACACGGGAAAAACTGAAGCACCTGTCAATGCTGCCAGCCGTCGATGTTGCCCATCCTGGCGCATCGTATATGCCGACCGAGAAGGATCACAAGGAGCTGATCGGCATGGCTGAGGCTGAATGTGTGAGCAAGATCCGTGCTGCTGAAAAGTACAAGAATGTCAGCACTAAACACACTGTGGATCCGATAGACAGTATGAATGAATGCGCAGATATTGTCATGAGAGAGCTTGAGGCTGATATAGCGAATGCTCAAGGAGCCGTGGATGGCGGGTCTGACAGCACTTCCGACTCTGGCTCCGACGCAGCCTCGGACGATGGCAGCGAGGACGACGACGATGCGGACAACCAGGTGCGGACGTCATTGGATCCTAGACGCAAGACCAGGGTCGAGCGCAACAGACAGCGCAAGGTAGCCCAGAAACTGTTTGAAGAGCGGAATGCCAAGGATCTGAAGAGGCATCTCCACCAGCTCGAGATGTCAAGGAGACTTGGCGGCAAAGTAGACACGTCGCTTGAAAAGGCAGAAGTCGTTGCCAACACCAAGCGCAAGCAAGCGGAGGAAAGGGCAAAGCTGCCTCTCAAGAGGATTGGCAAGAACTCTGTTCCTGAGACTCCGATAGCCGTCAAACTCACAGAGGAGCTGCCCAGATCGCTGCGTGAGCTGGCGCCGGAGACCAATGGCTTTGCGGAGGTGTACAACTCGCTTGTCAGACGCAACTTCATCGAGCCCCCCTCTTCTAAGCGGGCAAAGAAGATTGTGGCCAAGACGAAGACAACCGAAAAGTGGTCTTACAAGGATTTTGTTTAGCCGTTTCAATTCGTATATTTTTATATCACAAATCCAATCCAATCTCCTGGCATGATCAAGATCAGCGATGAAAAAAGTCATACTTTCAATCGAAAAAAAAAAAATTCAAGTTTTCTATTCTTTGGTTCGCTTGCTTCACTTGTAATATTGCTCCATTCAACTCTTTAGTTAGCTCTCTTGTACTGCACATTGAAACATCGTAGAGAGGAGAAATGACACGCGTGGCAAAGCGAGCACCAAAACGCCCCGAGTCAGGCGGAGAGTTTGTATCGAAACCGCTGGTGCCAAAAAAATCCGAGATCGAGCGGCTAGGACAAAAGAGAAAAGAGGCATCGGAAGGCCGGCAAAAGCGCCGGCGGAACGAGGATAACGACGATAAGCACGGCAACTACAAGCGGGAGCGCCCCGACGACCACCAGAGCCAGCGCTCGGAGCAGCGGCGGGTGAGCCGGCTGTCCGAAAAGGAGAAGAGATCCACGTGCTACTTGTGTCGGAAACAGGGCCACCGCGTAAAGAACTGCCCAGAGGCAGTCAGCAACGATGTGGGCATGTGCTACCACTGCGGATCCGAGGACCACACAACAAAGAGCTGTCCAAAGCCCGGCAAAACGTTCCCATTTGCCACCTGCTACGTATGCAAGCAGCGCGGACACCTGGCCTCCAAGTGCAAGAGCAACGACAAGGGTCTGTATCCCAATGGCGGTGGCTGCAAGTACTGCGGCTCGAAACAGCACCTTATGAGAGACTGCAAGCCCACTCAGAACACTATTGCGGGAACAACTGTCGGCATGGTTGATGCGGGCCAGGGCGGCGATGACGACGATGTGTTTGCCGCGCTTCACAGAAAGCAGGAGGACAAAGGCAAGGCTTCCGCTGTCCAGAAAGGGCAGGCTTCCGCCGTCCAGAGAGTCAAAAGGGTTGTGGTTAATTTCTAGATAATTTGTCCCCTTTCAGTAATTGAGACTTTCTTTTGTTCTTTCATTCCATCTTTGCTTCTCCAAACCCCCATAGAGACTGCACCATTCTTTTTGCAAAGCCCTTTGCTGGAATGCCTCCCCACGGATTAGTAAGCAATAAAGAGAGTTCCCTAAAACCCTCGTTTCTGCCACCTGAAAACTGGAGATCCACACAACCGCCGAATGGTCGCAGCCTAGGATGCTGGCGGCATTAGAGAGCTGTAACTGGCGGATTTCCATGGCGATGCTTCCCGGATGGAAATCGTTCTTGCAGATTCTTGCAGGGCTGTACGACATGGGAAAAGGGAGGAGTGATGGGACCATGCAGAAGGACGATGGCGGAGACGGCATTCGAAGAGTATACGCTGTTGGGTGGGAGGTTAGAACGGCTTATGCGGAATTGGCCTGGCCAATGCAAAATAACGGACAATGTCGGCTTTCTGCCATCGGGAAAGAAAAAAGAGGAGATGCTTTTGGGGTTAACAATATGAGTGAGAGGTGCGGAATTCACTCGGCAAAAATAAAAGGCTGACGGTAGTAGTGATCGGCAATCATCCATTTCTTCTGGATAGATATCTATGCGGGCAAAAATTTTATACTCTTTATCCGAAGCAACAAGCTCACAACAGCACAGCCGCACTTTGGATACAAGTGCCAATGTGAGAATATACGTTGGAACTATTTGTAACATCTTTCCTACAAAAAGCCATTGCTGTAGGCTCCGCTTTTCCTTCTCTTTGCTCTTTTTTTTTTTGTAAAGCGGTCGTTATCTTCATTTCTATTTCTCTGCTTTTCTATTTTCTCACTTCATTTTTATCTTTTTCAATATTCCATTTTGCACTTGTTCGTCTGTGACTTGCTCGAGTCGCGCTCTTGTAGTCATTAGCACATAAGGTAAGCAAGGCGGAGCGATTTCTGAGGATAAATAGTACAGTTTATATGTGGTCGCTATCACATAGAAAATAGAAGAAAAGATTGCTGCTGCGCTGTGCAGAGTTTTTGGCAAAGATAGTTTCGGCTCTCTTACTGCTATCTTCCTTTCTCTCTCCAGCATACTACGTCTTCATCCCAACTGGGGCTGCTGGATGCAATCCACACATGAGCAAGCGGCACAAGACAGGAGAAGATACTACTCCCTTGTCGGAATAAATTGCCATTTGTATATTTCTCTATATTGTCGGATGGGGGAGACATGGAAGAGAGAAGACGACTGACTCTTTTGCCTTTAATGTGATATCGAGCGTACTTGTCTTTTAATATTATCTTCATTCTGGTGCCAAGACGCTCATTTATCAGCTCTTCTTCTCTCACATAACCTGTTTGGATACACGACGACCCTTGGCTCTTTTATTCTTCCTCTTTTAAATGTCGTGCTCTGCATGAATTGTGGATTATGCCTCTCTATTTCTATTACTCTCTTAATGTGCCTAGCCATTTCAACACCAAACAAACAACACAGAGCCCGCAAACAGACACATTCGGTAGATAAGGGACACCCGCATATACTCTACCTAGCTTCTAATATACGCTGTTCACGTCTTTACTATTTTTATTGTCTGTCAAGGAAAGTAGGAATCTAATATAGTCAACCAACACACATACGCCCGAGGCTCATACACAACAACACCATGCGTTCGCTTTTTGGGTTCTACAAGTCCGAAGAAGACACGGCGGGTACAACGGAAAAGGCATCCAAAGACCCAACGCCTATCAGCAGCCCTAAGAACAAGAGCACCGATGCGCTTGCAGTCCCGCCTGTGTTCGAATGCGACGTAAACGCAGAAGATCCTCTGCAGGAAATCCGGCCGCTGACCGATGAGGAGAAAAAGGTCTTTGATAAGATCAAGGCCGGTGTTCCAGAACTGATCAAGGATCTGCCGCCCATTGATCCCGAAGCCCTCAAGTTTGTCGATGAGGAGATTCCCTTGGACATCGAGGACTGGTTAACCGACGAATGCATTGCACGGTATGTGCGTGCACGCAAGGGCGTTTACGAGGAGACCAAAAAGGCATTGCGGAAAACTATTGAATGGCGTGCAACCACGAGACCCCACGCAATACGTCCCGATGTCGTTGAGATCGAGAACAAGACCGGCAAAATGTACTTTAACGGCTTTGACAAGCTCTCACGCCCGGTTATCTACATGTACAATCACAAGCAGAACACAAAGGAAGCCGACAACCAGATCCGTTGGGTCGTGTATACACTTGAGATGTGCATTCGCCATATGCGTCCTGGAGTCGAAAAGGTTACCCTTGCCATCGATGCCACCCACTGGGGCTTCTCCAACTCCGTGTACCTTGGCACGGCCAAAAAGTTCTTGGACACTCTGGCTAACCACTATCCTGAGCGGCTGGGTCGCGCAGTCGTCTTTATGCCGCCGAGGTTATTTGTCGGCTTCTATAATCTTGTCTCGCCATTTATCGATCCGGTGACTAAGGCGAAGGTAGCCTTTATCAACCCGAACTCCACCGACGATGCACAGGCGCAGACGGACAACAGCAGCAGTCCCTGGGTCCCAATTGAGGAATGCTTTGAACACAGCAAGCTTGAAAAGGACTGCTATGGCAGTTGGGAATTCCAGTACAACCACACGATATACTGGCCAGCTGCTGAGAAGGAGTTTGCGCAGTTCAAGGCAAGTGTGGTGCAAGACAAAGGCGACAAACAAGAGCAAGACGGCGGCGATAAGAATGAGGAGGTGAAGCAGGACGATAAGCAAGCAAAGGAGGAGACGAAGGGAGAGAAGAAAGAGAAGACGGATGCTTGAGATGCGATTGAGAGCGGTTGTAGATCTACGAACGAGATAAATTATTTTGTTTTTGAAACCTGCCTCATTATTGCACCAATAAGAAGTATACTTTGCATGGTCTGTCATGTAGTGAACAAAAGAACAGCGCTCTAATTTTCTAGTAAACCCCCCCCCCCCAGAATAGATAACTGCCTACTTTTGAGAAAAGAATGCATGGCGCAGAGCCTCGATCGGTGTAATGCGCTTCTCGGGACTAAGCTCAAGGCACCGATCAAGCAGGTTCGCAAACTGCAACGCCAGCTGTATATCCTCGGATGGCGATCCCGTTGGCGTTGCCTGCAGCACACGCGATTTGATATCGGCTTTGGGTTTTGCGAACGCCATCTTGCGCACAACCTCGCTTCCGGTCAGTTTATCTGTTGTGCGGCTAACAAAGTCAAGCATGTTGCCACCGTTGTCCTCGAAATGCTGCTGCCAGAACTGGCCGCGACGAATCAGACGGTTGGGAAAGTGGCCGCGAGTCTCCATCATCAGCTGCAGCATATGGTTGTTGTTGTGACCCGGGAACATGATCTTCCCTGTGTACAGTTCAAAAAGCGTAGCGCCCAGCGACCACATGTCAATTGCACAGTTGTACTGCATGCCTAGCACGATCTCTGGAGCACGGTAGAATCTGCTTACCAGATAGGGCGTGATCTCGTTCTCGCTTACGTCGCAGGCTGAGCCAAGATCGCCCAGCTTTACATTGTTTCTCTGCTCCGAAACAAAGCAGTTGTCGGGCTTTAAATCCCCATGAATTACGCCGCATCTGCGCAGAAGATCGAGCGCCAGAAGCAGATGCATCGCATACACACGCACTGCCTGGAGATTCAGACCCGACTCGCGCCCGTATTTGCGTACAATCTCGCGCAGATTTAGGTTCATGAGCTCAAAGCACAAGCAGAGATGGTTGCGGTGCACAAAGCTTCCAAGCAGCCGCACAGCATGCATCTTGCCGTCTGGATCGGCTTCGGCAAGTCGCTCGAGGATACGCTGCTCCTTGAGCCCGGCCTTGTGCATGAGCTCGTTCTGACGAATTATCTTGATCGCCACAGGCGCGTGTTGGTTCTTTGTGTCTAGTGCCTTGACCACAGAACTAAACACACCCTGTCCAAGAAACGATTGCACCAGATATCGACCGTTCATTAGCTCGCCAACGACTATGCGGTAGTAACCCTCTGCATCGTCCCAGCTATCCGCCATTCCGGGGTGCGTTTCAAGCTGCGAGCCGGTTCCCGTTTCCTTTGCTGCTTGGCCGCCAAGTGGTTTTGGCACACTCGGCTTCAGCGGCACAGTGTCGGCATCCGCAAACATGTCAAAATCATCGCCATCATCCTCATCGCCATCCCTGCCATTCTGGACACTGGCTGTGTTTGCTGCTGCATCGCCTTTGCGATAGCCATTCGTATGTTCAATGGGTTCCTTGGCATCGATGTTTTGAGCTGTGTTCGCTATCATCCTGTGGCGCATGTCATCCGCGTTAGAGTCTGCGTTTGGATTGTAATCGGCGGCAGACACGCCATCTGCTTCCGTGCATGCAAGATCATTGCCCGGATTGTTGTACGTCTTCTCGAGAGCAAATTCATTTGCACTAGTACCGATTGCACCAGAAGTGTCAGCAACGGGACTTGTGGACGGAATTTCTTGCTCAGGAGTGTCTCTAGAAATATTTCTAACAGAGTCAGTGGAAGGAGTGGTAGGTGAGTCAGTCTGGGTTCCATTATGCATTTTAATTATTTCCCTACGGCGGCGACGACGCTCCTCAAGCGCCCGTTCTTCTTCAGCATCCTCATTATTCTCAAAAGACAGTTTAAATCCAGCATCAATACTAGGAGGAGGTGCATCTACAGAGAATCCAGTAGCGCCATTAACCACTGCGCTTGGTTTGGATTTTGCAGATAATGTTTCACCACTCAACAGCGATGCTGCACTCGCATTATCCTTACTAGAGTATCCCTGGCCAGCACTGTTATTTTTGTGAGTATCGCTCGGGTGGTGGCGTGTGGTTCGGGACGGGCTACGGCTACGCCTTCGTGTCCTTTTGTCTGTGCTGTCAACAAGATTCTCTCTCCTGCTCTTGCCTTCATTTGCAACTCTGCTGCTGCTAGAGTGCCGCTGCTCACTCTTTGCTTTGCTGTCAGTGCTGCATTTCTTTGCAAGAGGGGTTCTGGAAAGCAATGCGGCTGATGCAGAAGCAGGGGAGTGTCGTGGTTTACTGCCAGCATGCGTCTCTCCTAAACTTCCTTTCTTTTCGTTGTTACGTGGCAATGAGACAGCCGTCTGGTCATCGGTAATCTCGCCCTCCTCTGCGTTGAATTCCTCCAAACGTCCACGCATAATCAATATTAACGACAGTGAGGTCTAAATATGAAAAGTACAACAGATACGCGTTAAAAACTGAAACAATTCCTAATATCTCGTATTTTGAGCATCCCGAATAAATACTTGTAAATCTAGTTTGCTGACTTATTCGCAACGTCATATGATACGTTTACCAGACAAAAACTAAATAAAACAGTTTCATTGTTTATTATTTTGCCTCCTTTCTTTCCATTTTTCCTATTTACCCCATTTTATTATATTTTGCTGTTGATAATAACAGATTTTGTATAAAATTCGGAATGAGCACTTCTTATTCTAGTCAACCAAGAAAAGGAACGCTCGGGCGGTCAGGCTCGAGGCCAACAGCAGCGACAACAATAGCAGGAAGAAGAGAAACACGGCAGCCGCGGCCACAGACACCAAGCTCCAGGACGCCTCTGCGACAAAAGGGCGATATAAGACGCGTATCGTCAGCCATAAGTACTGCAACGCCCCGATTAAGCACCAGAACCTTGCTGCGTCAGACGTCGGAGGACGGTTTTACACCCCAGGAGCGCGGGATAGCGAGCAGAACTAAACAAGGTGGCAATGCCGAGCCCATGAATATCGACATAGACATAGCCGGGAAGATTGGGCTAGCAATCGACCCCGATAGCTCCTCTAATACATCTGAAACAACAACAACAGCCGCCGCAAATATTGCCTACGTGCAGGCCATGAACGAGGACGACTATGGATCAGACGATGACTTGGGCGATTCAGAGGCAGTCCAGGCAGCCAAATTACGAGCGAGTTTGCAGGAAGAGATGGAGCGATTTGATGCGGATCTGGCGAAAGAGCTTCTGGAGGCAGATAGAAGGGACTATGAGGCGAATGGCGAGGTTCTGGATCAGGAGGTGGTGGCTGAGAAACTGCAACTGTTGTCTTCATTTGCTAGCCATTTGCGCCAGATTAGCAAGAACAGGGCCAACCTTCTTGCTCGGCTGGCAAACCCGCTGGCTGAGGAGCACTGGATGCTTGATTCTGCCTACCACCAACGCATGGTAGATGCGGTGCAGAGCATGTGCAAGATTGTCAACCGTTTGCCAGAGATATCCGAGGCTGCTCGGCATTGTCTGAGCGCACCGGTACCACGATTCGAAGGCTCCAACGGGTCTCTTGATGTCAGCAGTAGTGCTGATCCAAGATCGCGTCAGATTGCACAGATGGAACGGCTTGTCCATGAAGTTGAGCAGGCTTTTGAATGGATCGAAAATGCCAAAACCAGTCGTGGGACTGCTTCCATTCTGCCGTCAGTTTCGCTGTGACATAAATCAGATTGTTTGTTCTTCTGACATATACATAAATGCAACAACCACCACATGTACACCTTCAAGTCATAATCGTCCTGCCGACACATATCAACTTGTATATATCCATAATCAAACAGAGCTATCGGTGAAATCGACGCGGTTTCCAAGAAGCTTGCGCACCTCCTTGACTGACAAGTGACTTATCCCCAGTTTCTTCAGAACCAGCATTGCCTCCTGGGTATCTGTGGCTGTGTCGGCTATGGCATGCGCCCATTCACTAAGCGCCAGTGGAATAGCGTTAGTGGATCCAGTAGTGGTCAGCGTCGATGAGTTGCTATCCACGGCGCAAGACAGAATCAAAGCGCATTCTCTGGCCTTCGAGAGCACGCGCTGGGGCATCCGTCTTAAATCAGCGCGCGGAGCTGACGTAACAAGAACACGACTAATCGTCTCAACATCAAGCGTGAGCTGCTGGCCTCCAGCGACATTGAACGAGTGTGCACATGCAACACGGTCTGTTATAAACTTATCTATCTCGGCAGACAGTGAGCGCATCAGCCGCGTGAATGCCGCAAAGGGCAGCATGTCGGCAAGCGACGAAATAAGTTGGGCAAGACCAGACAGTGCGCTGCTGAGCTCCATCGAGGCTCGGAGACTGGCGCCAGTATCAGCACCCTTTGTAGCCCAGGCATTCTTCTTGCGGAATGCGCGCAGCTGGCCAACGGTATCGGAGTTGACAGCCTTACTGAGCAGATCAAGCACATGCTGTTTGAGATTTGCAAGCGTCCCGATTGAGCGCTCCCAGATCCCTCCATCAATCCAGTCGTCGCCGCTGTCTGCTGAATCCTGCCGAGTCACATCGTCAAGAACTTCGCGATCTTTTACACTCCACTCGTCGCAGCAGTCGCGCCAGTCCCGCGGATCGGGGTGCTTATCCATCGCACGAGCACGCTGGCACACCGCGGCCCACAGATCCACGTAGTTGGGCGAGTTGTTCCAGTCTCTGGCGGCCTCTTCCACATACCATATGGTCTGATACCACGCGGCAAGCCGCGACAGCTGCGAAATAAGCGGCGTCTGACCGGGAGATTTATTGATGCCAAAGGCACCAGGAATGTTAGACTCCCGTATAAAGGCAAGCGTAACGCGGTTGAATTCGTCAATCTCCTCTTCGACATCCTCAACAAGAGCAATAATGAGAGGGAACTGCGTTATAGACAGCAGCTGGAGACGTTGCATGCGGCTGGGAACGACAGAGTAGCGGTCAGCCATGTCCTCGACTAGTAGAACCACCTTCTCGGCAATACGCGATGGCTTGGCATCGTCGACCCCAAGCATATCGTCGTCATATACAAGCTCGAACGCATCAGGCCCGTTGAGAGTATCCATGTACGCAGCCATGGCAGTTGCGCGCTCGGCCTCCATCCACGAATCAAAGACATCGGCGTCGGAAAGAAAGCGCTCAAGAGAGCTGGGTCCTTTGTAAAAATAGATGTCACGCAGGGTCTGCTCAAAGCCAGCCAGCTCGCGCGCCACGTGCGAGATGACCAGGCCGGATTTGAGATACTCGGGACGGTCGTGGACCAGCTTGCGCTGCACAATTGGCTGAAGGAGACGCAGGAACTCGTTTCTTATGTCAAGGCGCGGGAGCGGCGCCTCCTGGTAGACATGCTGGGCGTGGGATTCCAAGAACGGGACAAGGTTGCGCGCCATAGTGAGCATCTGCGAGAGCCACCACTCGGGCCTATCAACACGGTTAGTCGACCGGTTGCTCTCAAAGTGGTAGCGCATGCGGATATCAACGGCCTTGGCCAAGTGCTCCAGAGGCAGCGCTGACTTCTTGTTGCCAAGCACCCGGGGACAGCAGCGCGCAAGCACGCTCTTGTATTCACGGTTAACGCAGTCGAGACTCAGGAGCATAGAGAATCCAGCATCAAACGTCTCGACTGCCGCAGCCATCGACATATCCATCTTCCCTGGCCATCCAAGCTTCACTAGCGCAGCGTTCTGCGCCTTCGCTGCAGTGTCTTCGGCATCCTTCCAGATGTCCAGCACAGTCTGCTTGATGAGCTCCAGAAGATGGGCGTGCGCCTGGTGTGTTGATTCTGCGCCGCAGCTCTTCTTCAAGAGAGATACAGCATGCGTATACGCAGCCAGCATCCCTGGCGAGTCACCTTCGTCCCGACACTGCACGGCCATAGCCTTTGTCTGCTCGACATCGACAACCACATCGACATACGCCTTGGTCTGGCTCAGCTTCTTGTGCTCGCCAATCCCAGCCGCAAGCGACGCAACAAGCTTCATTATCTTAGTCCCGTCCCTGAACTGCCATGCTGAAACATCTGCATCCACCGACGATCCCACCACTTTGCTGTGCAAGTCAATCAGCCGGAGCGATTCGGCATTCACTTTGGATATAACCCCGCTTGCTTCGCCAACCACCGTCTCTGTGTGCTTGCGTGCTGCCTCTAGGTCGGCCTCCAGCAGTGCGTGTGTATGCTCTTCGGCACGCAGAAAATCTCCAACCAGTTCCAGCGACTCTAGACTGGTGAAATGACTGTCCAGAAACTTCTGCAAGTCGTCGTCGTTGTTGCTGTTGTCAATGGCGCTGTGGTCCTCAATTTTAGACATTTTTGTCGACTGTGAAAATGAAGTAAATACAATCAGTGCATGCAATACATTAGAAAAAAAAAAGAAGTGGATAAAAGCAAGCGTTAGAAATCTACCAAGAAGGTAAGAGCATAAAACGAGAGCTAGAACAAGCTCAAGCTCTTTGCTGATCAGACTTTTTCTGTCTTATAGGGGTGAAAGTTCTTCAGGGGGCTTTCACTTGCTTTATCTTTTTCTCCCGCTACTTTTCTTTCTTTTTTAATTTGACAATTATATATACGCCGTGTATCAAAGAAAAGGCAAGAAAGAGGTGGCAAGGCAGAGTGCGCAAGAGACAAGGCGTGTTGTTATTATTATTTTATTTTAAGAGAATGCTGGCCATCCACAAACGCACTGCGCATTCGCTCTTGGCAAGGTGTGTAAAGGAGAAACATCCAACGAATGCAATCTTGAAATGCAGCAAATCTTCTGGCAAGGCTTATCTGCAGACATTGAGCACAGCTGACACGCATAGAGCAACAAAGGATGAGGAACTATCGTTGCGCGATATCTTTGACTTGCCAACAAAAACAACACTAGGCTCCCAATGGTATCACCAGGGCCAGCCAACAGGACTGCTGATGGAATCACGGTTCCTGTCGCCAAAGTCGTTTCAAGGGACTGGCAAAGAAGCTGTTGCGGAGGCCCAGGTACTGGTTCAAAAGGTGCTAGATGCAAAAACAGCTGACGAGAAAAGACAGGTCATCAAGTGTCTAGACCAACTAAGCGATGCGCTTTGTCGTGTCATGGATGTTGCAGAGCTGGTCAGACAAGTGCATCCCGACAGTAACTGGCAAGCAACGGCAGACCAGGTGTATGCGACGATGCTTGACTATATGAACGGATTGAACACACATGTTGGACTTTATCGCAAGCTAGTGGAGGTTATGGACGATCCGACAATCCGAAGTACATTTGACACTCTAGAGCTTGCTGTGGCAGAGTCATTTAGAAGGGATTTTGAAAGATCGGGCATCCATTTGGCAAAGACTACACATGAGAGGTTTGTTCAGCTATCGTCGAGCATCCACGATCTGTCGCGCGACTTTATCCGTTTTCAGTCGCAGCCGCCTCAAGAGACACGGTCGGTTGACGTGCCAGTTGCCGAGCTGCGTACGTTGCCGTCATCCGTCATGATGCACATTATGCAAACGTCAAACACTCGCAAGAGAAGCGACGGTACAGCAGTAGCTAGCATTGCGCAGGACGGCTACGTTGTGCATCATATTCTTCGCGATTGCGAGGATTCCAGCACGCGCGAGGCGGTGTACCGTATGTGGCATTGTGGGTCCTCTGGAGCTGTAAATGCCCTTGAGCAGCTTCTGGAAGATCGGCGGGCGTTGTCGCATACAGTAGGATTCGATTCGTTTGCGCACATGGCCTTGGATGACAAAATGGCTAAATCTCCAGCCCATGTCGACACATTCCTTCGTGGTCTTGCAGAGCAGGCCAAACCGCAGTGGAGGTCGATTATAGCGTCACTTATGAATACGCAAGCACAAGCCGGCCAAGATAGCGTCGCTGGCATCAATCCGTGGGATCGAGATTTCTTGGTGAGCAAACAGCAGATGAATTTGGGCGCACTGCCATCTCTTAATCCGTACTTTAGCCTTGGAAGAGTTGTGCTCGGTCTCTCGCGATTGTTCAAAAGTCTGTACGGGATTGAGTTAAAGGCAGCCACACCACAACCTGGTGAAATATGGCACCCTGACGTGCGCAAGCTAGAAGTGGTTGACGAAAATGGAAAGCTGCAAGGAATCATCTACTGCGACGTATTTACTCGCAATAGCAAGGCGCATGTGGGCGCTGCACACTTTACCGCACGCTGTGCACGCCGCATAGACGACGATATCGCTGTCTCTAGCGGCCAGCAAAGCTATTCGAGCCAGACCGTTGTTGAGAAGGACGGGAAGCAGTTCCAATTGCCAGTGGTTGTGCTGATATGCGATTTCCCATTGCCCGAAGAGGACTCACCACCGCTGCTGAGCTGGAGCAACGTTGAGACAATCTTCCACGAGATGGGCCATGCGATGCACTCGATGCTTGGCCAAAACGGATTCCACAATGTGGCTGGCACCCGGTGCGCCGTGGACTTTGTCGAGTTGCCATCTATTCTGATGGAGCACTTTGCAAGATCTCCGCAAGTGCTTTCTACCTTTGCATCGAACCACAAGACTGACGCACCGCTTCCTCTGGATCTACTGGCCAAACATACAGAGAGACGGCGCAAGTACGCAGCGCTAGATCTACATGCACAGCTGTTTATGTCTGCGCTTGACCAACGGTACCATTCAGCGGTGCTTGATCCTTTGGCAGGCGATCGAGAGCCAAGTCCCGGGTGGTCGACGCGCTCCCTTGCAAGCGTACACGAGGATCGGATGTTTACAAGCGGGATTGGCGGCTCTCGGATATTCAGCTACGTGCAAGGAACGCGGTGGCAGTCGCGCTTCACGCATCTGATCGGGTATGGCGCATCCTACTATGCGTATCTCTTTGACCGCGTACTTGCTGGTCAGATCTGGGATCGCGTTTTCATGGGCAACAAGTCTCTTGTACAGAGTGGTGGTAGCGTGGAACGATGCAGCCCGCTCAACCGCGAGGCCGGAGAGCGCTTCAAAAACGAGGTTTTGCGCTGGGGCGGCGGACGCGATCCGTGGAAATGCATTGCTGCGGTGCTTGACAATGGCAAGATGTCAAAGGACGAGGTCGATGCGGTATCCCGGGGCAACGAATCAGCCATGCGTATCGTTGGCAGCTGGCGTCTGCCTGATCTGTGACGGCCCTTTATATTAATTTAATACTGCTGATAGATTAGACTAGACTAACTTGACAGAGAAGATGTTCGAAACAAAAAAAAAGGACTCCAACACCAGAAATGCATCATGCTCAGGCTATACTACTCGTCTCTTGCCACGATCAGCCACACAATGGCAACACCGATTGCTGCTGCACACAGATCTATAAGCGTGTCTGTGACCTGCTTCCGAGTGACTTGAAGCTTGACCTTCTTTGGTGTGCGACAGCTACCGTCGTCGCAGTACTCTTCATCGCTGTCCACATCCTCCACGGGCGCCTGCTTGTCGTCAGCGCCATTGGTTTCGGGACCACTGTCGTTAGCAGAGTGCTTTCCGGCGTCCTTTTCTGACGCTGACGCTGACGATTTATTAGCAGCGCTGCTGTTGTTTGTCTTGCGGCGCCGGAGCCGCGACTCCACGTAGTCTACGCGCTGCTCCACCTCGTCAAGCAGCGACTTGATCTGCTCGTTCTGCGGCTCCATCTTGACAGCCTGGCGAAGCACATCGCGTGCCTGCTCAATCTTGCTCTCGTTGCTCAGAACCATGCCCTTCATGTAGTATCCTTTGACCCATTTGGGTTCCAGGGCAATGCACTGCTCGGCATGCTTAAGAGCCTGGGGCCAGCGCTTCATCTTTATCAGCGCCATACATGCGTTGCCATGGATCTTCGCATTGTACATGTCGTAGACAAGACCGTTCTTGTAGTGGTCGAGTGCAGCAGCCCAGTTCTCCTTCTTGTACTCGGCGTTGCCCTTTTCCTTCCACTCCTCGGCAATCTCGCGCTCCTTGCGCGCAGCCTCCTCGGGATCGCCGCCCTCCTCGTTTTCCCCGCCATTATCGAGTGTGTCGCGGCCCAACTTGTGCTCCAGCGCGTTCTTGCGCATAAGCGCGCTCTTCGAGTCGTCCAGCCGCCCAAGCTCCTTGTACGCCTTGGCCATCCGCATCAGCGCCAACGAATGCACCGTCGTGCACCCTTCTTCCGCATGCCCATCGACATCAGAGTTGAGGAACTTGAGCACCTTTTCGCAGTCCTCCACAACCCCCTCGTACTTTTTCAAATGAAGCCGACATGTCGCTCGTGAGAGAAGCGGTAATGGCGACTGCACCGGCAGTGAGCATAGCTCGTCGAACTTTCCCAGTGCTCCCTCAAAGTTCTCCTCCTTGAGGAACTCTTGTGCTTCGGCTAGGAGTAGAACTGGATTGGGTGGTGGTGCTTCCGGCTCTCTCTTCAGAAATTCAAAGACCATTTTGCTTGCTCCCTTTCTCTATTTTACTCGGCGGTGTGTTTGGGAATGTCTGTTGGATAAACAAGGGATATTGGATTGAAACAAATGCAATAGAAAAGAAAAGAAAGAGTACAAATCGACAAGAGTATATTTTAAAAAATAACCAAACGGAATAATATTGAGAGAGGAGAAAACAATAAACCAATGTCATCATTTTTGTTGGTGGAGGTGGGGGTGCTAATTTTAGCTTCATTTCTAGCTGCCTATTTCTCCCCACACTTCCATTGTTTTTCCGTTGCAAAAATGTTGTCTTGTCGTCTTCACCTACCGCAAGATAGTCCGACCTCTTTAGCATCTTCATATCCCAGGTCATGAATTGGCTTGTGGCTTGTACACTGCATCCATTACATATTTAAAGGATGATGACAAAAGAAAATGAAATATGTTAAAAGATAACAGAAGAAACGACAAGGATATCGGGATCAATAGGTAAAAAGAGAACTACACAAAAAACACTCCAAGACAAGCCCCAAAACAGCAGAAGAAAAATAGCCTATTCGGGCTTATTCTTCCTGAACTTGTATGGGGTTCCATCAATCCGAGCCTCAGGAAGGTCTCTGAGATAGCGCTCGACAAGGACACGGCAGTTCTGCATGTGGTTCACGCCCTCGCGCTCGTAGCACTCGTTGAGCATCTCGCGCACAATACGCAGCTTCATGATCTTGACCCACTGCGCACGCACGCGCTTATCGACGTTATCCTGAAGCTCTACAAATAATAATAATATAATAACCGGCGGGTAATAAGCTGCGTTGTTAGTTTCTATCTATTCATCGAAGATTCTATAGTCTCATTCCTTCGACCTTCTTTTCGCCATTACAAATGCGGCAGATTCATCAAGAAGTAATAATGGCACATACCTAGGCGATCTGCGGTGTACACATTCTCGCGAGTGGCTCTGACCGGGCCGAAATCCTCCGGTTTAGACATCTTGTGCAATAGATTGATCGAGCAGAAAATGTAAAACAAAAGAGTAATAAATACAATGTGGCACTTGGATTTAGCGAAAAAGAGGAAAAGGAGCTGAATAAAAACCGTGAGTTCTAATCGTTTTCATCCACACATCTAAAGATCTCCCCCAGTGATTCTAAAAGCAAACAAGTGTAATCAGATTTCAATCGCTGATCTACTAATTGCTAGCTTTTGGGGAACTTTTTTTTTTTACGTTTTATCCACCAAGGCTCTTCTGCTACATCAAATGAGCCCTCCGTCTATTTTTCTTGGGGTTTCTTTTATCAGTATTCGTTAGGATTGACATGTATTCATTTGCATTTAGAGGAAGCGATATCTTATTTATACAAGGACAATATAGACATGGAAGCACAGAGCTCGAAACCTGCAGCAGCAACATCCTCTTTGGCTCTGAATGCCAGTGACAGTGAGCTGGAAGCACTGCTCGACCAGGCGAGAATAGCACTTACAGCAAGGGAAAAGGAGAAGGCCGAGGAGGCAAAAGCCGAACGTGCCAAGGGGCCCAACAAACTACAAGCGCTGTCTGTACCGCTGCGTCTGAATGTGGGCGAAAACAACCATTTGCTTCCGCTTCAAGTAGACTCAAAAACAGGTGCTGCCAGACTTGACGCGCATAGAATATACGCTTCTAACAAAAACAGCCAAGATGTAGCAAATGATGACAGCAGCGAACAGCCGTCGTCGTCATCTTCGCTTCCGCCAGAGGTTGAGCGCAAGATCGGACAGCACGACCCAACAGTCAAGCGCAAAACAGCAAGCGAGCTTTCGGGTGAAAAGGAAAAGACAGCTGGAAAGCGGTGGTTTGGAATGAAGGCGCCGGTCATGACACAGGAGTTAAAAAACGATCTACGGGTTCTGCAGCTACGCAATGTGCTTGATCCAAAGCAGTTCTACAAAAAGGGCACCATGGGCAAGCAGACTCCCAAGTACTTTGAAATGGGAACCATTATTGAAGGCCCAACCGAGTTCTACTCGGGCAGAATGACAAAGAAAGAGCGGCGTAGCAATCTTGTGGATGAGCTTTTGGCTGATAAACAGGCTCGCGATTACTTTAAGCGGAAGGTTGGCGAGATCCACTCGCATAACAAAAGTGGCAACAGACAATGGTACCGGGAGACCGCTGTTGGCGGCAAGAAGCGGCAGAAGTTTGACAAGAAATCCAAGCGCAAGTGAAGGAAAAACCTATAATTCCTTTAGTTTCTTAATATATAATGTTGAAATGGCAACATGCTACCTAACAACAGAAATCACGTGAGCAGAATGTAGTTGGCGCATAACCGTTCTTATATGTGCAGAGTGGGGAATTTCTCTGCTTGCTAAAAACGCTTTTTATAACTAGCCATTGAATTTTCTGTTTAAATAATAAAACTGCTTGTTCTTTGCCTTGTTTAGTTCCATTATTTTTTACTTTTGTCTCCTCACACCAGCTAGAATACGCTATTTTGTAATTTTACAGAGAATGCGTATTAACTTGAAGGGAGGTGTTTGGAAAAACACCGAGGACGAGATCCTCAAGGCAGCAGTTATGAAGTACGGGAAGACACAGTGGGCGCGGATATCGTCACTTCTTGTGCGCAAGACGCCCAAACAATGCAAAGCGCGGTGGTATGAATGGCTTGATCCGAGTATTAAGAAGACCGAGTGGTCAAAGGAGGAAGACGAGAAGCTGCTTCATCTGGCCAAGCTAATGCCTACACAATGGCGCACAATAGCCCCTCTTGTTGGACGCACCCCCGCACAATGCCTGGAGCGGTACCAGAGGCTCCTCGATGAGGCTGAGGCGCGTGCTGCAGGCGAAGAAGACGATCTTGGTTTGCGTGGGGAGGCTGGAGCCGAGGGACAAGCCGCAGCTAACGATGCCCGGAGACTCCGTCCAGGAGAGATCAACCCCAACCCCGAGACTCGTCCGGCTCGTCCGGACCCTGTTGACATGGATGAAGACGAAAAGGACATGCTTTCGGAGGCAAGGGCTCGATTGGCCAATACGCAGGGGAAGAAGGCTAAGCGTAAGGCGCGCGAAAGGCAAATTGAAGAGGCACGCCGGCTGGCTACGCTACAGAAGAGACGCGAGCTCAAGGCAGCAGGCGTGGATCTTAAAGCGAAGAAGCCAAAGAAACACAAGGCGCATATCGACTACAATGCAGAAATTCCATACGAGAAAAAACCAATGCCTGGGTTTTACGATACAACAGAAGAACTTTCGCGAAAGGAATCGGGTGTTGATTCGCTTAAAGGAAAGTATCTGGATAGCCTTGAAGCGAAAAGCAGGGCCGATCGTGAGGATGATTCACGCAAAGAAGCCAAGCGTAAGCGCGACAACAAGAATAAGGACGCTGTAGCGTTTGTTCGGGCCACAGATCAGAGGGCGGCGGATAATATTGCGGCAAAGGAGGAGGCGGAGCAACTGGCCAAGCGTAAGAAGCTGGTGCTGCCTGCTCCTCAAGTTAACGACGCTGAGATGGAGACTATTGCAAAGCTTGGCCAACAGGGGGCGCTTGCCAGGGAGCTTGTCAGCGGTGCTAACGGCGGATTATCGACTGATGCGCTGCTAGGAGACTATTCGGAAACCCCTTCAGCCGTTGCTGCTCGTACGCCGCGCACCCCAGCCCAGTCAGACCGTCTTATGAATGAAGCTCTTGCACAGCGTGCTATGGCCATGCAGGCAACACCCCTCCTTGGCGGCGAGTCGACTCAGCGACACACGGCACATGGTGAAGGGACTGGCTTCCGCGCCGCAATGCCGCAGGGAGGCACAACCGCCACACCTAACCCGCTTGCTACGCCTTTCCGCTCGTCGGCATTAAACGATTCTGGTGCCAGGGAGTCGAGTAAAGCCCAGTCTGCCTTCCGTGACGAGCTAGGGCTAAATACGCCAATTCAGGCTGTAGGGGCCACACCTCGCGAGCGCAAGATGGCCAGCCGTGGTTTGCGTGAGCAGTTGGCACACAAGCTGGCATCGCTTCCTAAGCCCAAGAATGAGTTTGAAATTGTGATTCCCGAGCCTGTTGCGTCTACTGGCGAGGACAATGGGGCATCCGATGCAGTTAAAGGCGTAGCTGCACTGGACATTGGGGACAGCCGTGATGCTGGCACGTCGGCAACTGTGGAGGATCAAGCGGATGTCGAGCTGCGGACGGAGCAGAAACGCAAGCGTGAAGTAGAGCAGGAGCTGAGTCGGCGTAGCAGATGTATTCAACTTGATCTGCCGCGTCCAGATATGCTTGCGGCAGATATGATTTCTGCCTCCTCTGACTTGTTGTCTGAAGAACCTTACAGATTGTCAAAAGTTCTTTCGATGATCAGTGATGAGATGAAAGCGCTTATTCTTAATGATGCGCACAAATATCCTGTCTCGGATGCACCACCACTTCGATATTCAGGTGAAGGGCCTATCCAGTTTGAAGATATGCCTGACGATCTCATTTCGCGCTCTCGTGTGCTAATTGACGAGGAACTGGAGAGTATGCACCAAGACTTGCGCGATACCTATGACCAATTGTCAGGAGCGAGCACCAGTGCACTGTGGAATATAGTTGAGAGCAATGACGTATGGTTGCCTCATGAGCGTACTTACAAACCAGCCGATCAGATCAGTGCGGAGAGTTGGATTGAAAAGTATAAGTTTGAGCTGGCACGTCGTAGAGAGGTTATGACCGAGGAGGCAATGCGCGCATCAAAGACTGAGCGCAAACTAGGAGTAACACTAGGCGGCTACCAGACGCGTGCGAAGATGCTGGGCGACAAGATCGCGACTGCATTCAAGGAGTTTGAGCAAGCAAAGATTGACACACATGCATTCAACATGCTATATGTGGTAGAGCAAGCAGCAATCCCTGCCAGAATTGAGAAGGCTCAGGATGAGCTTCGCAAGGTTGAAACACGAGAGGCACATCTCCAATCAAAGTACCAAGAGCTGCTTGACCGCAGAAACACACTGTCTGCGGAGCTTGAAACGAGGTTGAACTCGAAGGAGTAAAATGTTTTGTTCTGTTCATTTTTCTTATGTGTGAACTTTAACTCGGTTAATAAATCGGATTGCTTTATACTATTTGGTTAGTTTATTTCGGTTACCAGCAAATGCGGGGGAGTAACCAAGTTAATAATATACAATCAATTGGCATATGGGGGAGGGTCCACGATAGTCGGTAGATTAGAATGGGTGTGTTTCTGAAACACTGGCAGCATGACACATGCCTTGAGACATTTTTGTTTATATATCTGACGCGTGAAAGTAAGATTTTAAAGAAATGATAAAATATAATGATATCTTATTAATGGCCTGTGGAGATTATTATATTTCATTCTGTAAACAGAGCAATATGGAGAGGCAGGCGTCAATCAAAATCAATCATCTGCGGTTAGCATATTTATGTGCCATTTGGGTTTCCTTCATATACCAAGCTAATTACATCGTACTTGATGGCTACGGCATGCGTAGCAATATTTGTTTTTTTTTTTACATTTCTTCTGCTCAATGTAATTTTGGCTTAAGATTCAACGGTCAGAATAAAGTATATAGCAGCAATAAGTGTTTGAATTCAGCACATGCCAGCATGTAGCTACAGGGTAATCAAAAGTAACTAGATAATCGAGTCTAAGACCTGGCTACTAGAGTTGCGTACTGGCTTTTTCTTTTATCTTTTTTTTTCGCCAACCATTTATTAACTATATCATTGTCCAAGTTTTGTCAGTCACGCAATCTCACACAACAAAAGGCAAAGAGCATAGGATACAAGCAGCATGCAAAATCAAGCTGTGTTTTTCGCCATGAGCGTCATGGCGTGCGTGTTGTGGCTAGGTCAGACAGCAGCAGCCGAAGCTTGCAGAGCACACAACATTCTCACTGCGTGTTTGAACATGCAGAGCCTGCAGTTCAAGAAATGCGAGTACGATGACTGGCAATGCAAATGCCACGGGCAAAAAAAGATATTGACATGCTACGACAACTGTCCCGATAGCGAGAACCGCACGCTACAAGAGATGCAGGTCCAGATCTACTGTGCTGCTGTGAATGGCAAGGAATACAACAGCGAGCTTATTGACAGAATGACACGGCCTGCAAAGATTGTTGCCGACGAGGATCAGCAAGCCCAACCGACACACGCGCCCGAGGTAAACAAGAACGCTCAGAATAGCCCTCCGCCAAAACAAACCTCTGAGGCCAGACGATTAAACGATGAGCCATTGGCAAAAGGCAATGGCCACGACGAGAGCAATTTTAGCGTGCTTAACAATGCACCTATTGCCAAAAGTATTGGTCGGGTTTCTGTTGTTGGTTCAATTATTGCAATCGCCGCTGCAGGGATGTTTTAATCAAGGCCGCCTTGCGCCTAATATTCAGTTTTTACCTTGCGTTTTTACTATTACAAAGAATATAAATATCCAGATCTGTAGCACCAACACAAAAAGTTTAATGGGAGAAAATAACCAAACCGTACTTTTTCAAAAATAAACTATCGAAAGCTGTCAAGAATTACCACCTTTGATATCGAAACTATCAATTACATTTCTTATTTCCTTTAGGTCGTCTTTGGACAGTTTGATCTGGCTAGCAGCTACGTTTTCTTCCAGACAATTGATTCTCTTTGTTCCAGGGATAACAATTAAATTTTTCTCTTGAGCAAGCAGCCATGCAAGAGCCAGTTGGCCCGGCTTGCAGTTATGCTTTTTAGCCAGTGTCTCAAATTGATCTACAAGCCTGAGGTTGTGGTCAATGTTTTCAGGTTTGAAACGAGGGATACTTTGGCGGCGGTCATCTTTGGAAAGACCATGAAGACTCCGATACTGACCAGTCAGAAAACCACGGCCAAGAGGAGAAAAGGCAACAAACGTAACTCCAAGTTCGCGACAGGCGTCAAGCAAACCGTCGGTCTCAACCTTGGTAAACCATGCACTGTATTCACTCTGAACTGCAGTAATAGGATGAATCTTGTGTGCACGGCGCAAATGTTCTGCTGTGCAGTTTGATAGGCCCAAGTAGCGCACCTTGCCTTCTTTAACCAATTCCGCCATCGCTGCAATGGTTTCTTCAATTGGAACATGTGGATCCATACGATGTAGATAGTACAGATCAATATAGTCTGTACCAAGGCGCTCCAGGCTTTCTGTGATACATTTGCGCATGTATTCAGGTTTGCCGTTAAAATTGATCTTCTCGGTTGGTGTTTCATTCGCTTGCCCACTAGTAATTAGCTGCACTTCCAAGCCAAACTTGGAGCACAAGAATATATCTTGACGGCGCTCCTTTATAACCTGAGATATAAGTTTCTCGTTGTGACCGTTGCCATAGACATCCGCAGTGCCTCAGAGCGTGCAACCAATGTCAATAGCACGACTAAGCACATTTATGGATTCATTGTCATTTGCAGGTCCATAAACAAAAGACATGGTTGCAGTCCCCAGGCCAATACGAGGTACACACCTTATTTTCTGTTTCTCCAATGTTAACAGTAGGAATCATGGCCATTGCTAAAAAATGTATGCTGCTTTGAAAGTGTTAAAATGAGAAATGTAAAACTAAAACTAAACTCCATTAAATTATATTTCCAATGCCACAATCTGCTTATATATGTTTGTTTGCGTGTTTGCTGCAAAGAAATATATCTAACAAGTTGTAAACCACCTTACGTTAAATTTTAAAAGAACAAACATTTTACACATTTTCAATATACAAAGATTGCATTAAATCTACAATCTATGTATGCTAATGGTTCAAGAAACTGATTATATACAGAGGTTTACAGAAAAAGGATTAAAATTGTATTAACTTGTAATTATAGTTGTCATTGATATATTGTATACTTACTGTATAAAGATGTTTACATGGTAACTTTATAACTATAATAATATATGGAACTCTGAAAAGCACGTTCTGATACTTGGATGTCTTTTTTACATAGCGCGTTTATCAAATATTACGTAGACACACATAAAAATACAATATGTGACAAGCAATAAATACCAACTCAAAAACTAAAACTTAGACTGCACTGTATAGTAAAAAATTGTATATAATATAAAAGAGCTAGTATGAATTAAAGAGATTCCTCTTTTAAAATATATTCAGTCACGGTTCTCTGACCTAGTAGCTCTGGCTCCATTATCTGGCTCCGACTGATTTTGATTATCGGATCCAGAAGCAAAAATGTTGACAGATTCGGGAATGCTTAGTGTCATACACCAGCAAGCCACAAGCGCCACGCCGCTTAGAACCCAGACAAAGTGTGAATTGAACGGATAATAGAATGAGTGCTTGATGGACCAGCTCCAGAGATAGCCCGAGATAAGGGGTCCAATCATGAATGTGATCGAATTGAGCTGATTCTGCAATCCTGTTATAAACCCAAGATAATTTCTTCTAGGCGCAACATTGATGGCTATTATGTTGACGCTAGTGAATGCCAGGATATCGCCATGCATGCGGATGTAAAACTCCACAACAATAAACAACCAGAAAAAGAAGACCTTCAAAGTGGGAAGTTGCGCAAGATGTAGTCCAAAGGAGCTGCCGGTTGTATTTTCTATACTCTTTGCCAATATGGAAAGAAATGGAAATGTGGTGCCAAACACTGCAAGCCACAGAATTCCATGACGGTAACAGTTGAGTGTCCCGCGTTTACGCACATCATTAGGATATACAAACAACTGCAGATATACGACGAGAATGCCACCTAGCATTAGGGTGTAGCCAATAGTCCGTGCATCCATTCCCAGTCCTCCGTCAGCAACATCTGTAGCAGCAAATATCGGATAAAGCTGATTATGCATTGCAATAGCGAGACACACAATGGTGTTAGTCGCAAGAACGCGTATAACGGCGGGTGTCAGGATATCTAGCTTAGACAGAGGTTTTGATCTGGAATCGATCTGACATTGCCCTTCTTCCCTTTGTGCCTCTGACACAAGCGGAGTTGTTTCTGAGACCGCCTCATCCACAGACGATGTGTTTTTCTTTACGATCAGCGTTTCTTCCAACTTGAAGAATCCAAGTACCAGTCCAAACAAACTTATAGATGAGCCAACAAGACAAGGAAGCAAATAAGGATACTCGCGGAACAAGGCCGAGTTTCCAAAGAGCCATGGATAGTTTTCAACTGGATCAACGAGCAGGCCACCAATAGCACCGCCAATCATGGTGCCAAGATGCCACATAAGCGGAAGCATAGCCATGACCCGGGCACGGTTAGTGTCGTCGGATATCTCTGCGGCCATAGGTTTAACTACAACAGAGCTTCCTGTAAATAAACCATTTAGGCAACGCACAACTACAGCCCATGTAAAAGACTTTGAGATGCCAAACAGAGCGAATGTCAGCAAATCGCCCAAAAGCCCAAAAAGTACTACCGGGCGGCGGCCGATACGGTCTGAAAGTATGCCCCAATACATAACCGTCAATATCCTTAGGAAATGGTACGAGGTCAGAAGAATTCCCGCGTACAGCGATATGTCCTTTGGGTCATGAACTATGTCAAAGTCTTTGACCATCTGATATAGAAAGGGGAGAATCAAGTTGAATCCTATCGGCTCCGTTAGTCGCACAGCTAAAAGCACTAAGAGCTTGCTCCAAGGCAACGGAGTTTCTCTGACACTAATGCCATTCCTTGGTTGTCCTTGGCTGGACATCTTTTTTTTACCAAATATTTGTTTTCTGGAAATATAAGCTAAAGACAACTAAAACAAATAATGTTGCACGAAGATTTTACAAAAGGAGCTCGGTATTTGTAAAGATTTTTGAGGACACAAATAATTCTCATCTGTGCAACACTGATTTTCAAGACATGCAGATGTGCGTACCTGATTGTGGCGCGATATAGATGACACAGGTCCTTTATCCCAAAATGGTAACATACAGAACAGTGAATATTGTCCTAGAGGCTGCGTAGTGGCCATTAATCCCTATAGAATTACATACTGCTCTTTGATTCTATTGTTTCGAAAATCACTTTTCTTTTACTAAAAGGTAGCAAGTTGTTTCAATCTGGTAAAAGCTCCTGATTTCAGTTTGAACCAGGCGGAGCCAGTCATCTGGACAAGTTGACCATTGCCCTATCTTCTTTCCAACACGTTGCTTTACAGTCTCTCCAAGAACACACTTTCAACGCAGGTGGTCCAAACTGCCATCACTACGTTTTCTTTCCATAATTATTTTGTTTATTAGTATGATTCCAATTGACAGATAGTTGGGGCTCTAGATGTAGACCCAACATACTCGATTGATAATTAATCAACTTTTTTTGGAAAAAAAAAATTCAATCTGGTAGAAGGATCTTCTTCCATGATGAGTATGCAACATGCGTACCCAGTTAAACCCATTCATGTGTTTTACTGGAAGGGGACTATTGCTCGTTTTTATGCTTCACTCATGCGGATACACGGACATCATATTATTTCCAAAAAAATTAGTAGGTTTAACTAATCAGATATATTTCTGGATTTACATTTAGAACATCTCAACTGTCTAACAGTTTGGAGTTGGACGAGTGGTTAATACAGATTTCGTTCAAAGCAAGAGCAAAGTTTTTAAATTAGAGCACGAGCTGCCTCTTTCTTTTCACTCTATTTCTTTGTTGTTTTTTCACGTTGTAGTTTATTTTTTAACCTTTTGAATATTAGTTTTTGCAATTTCTTGTGCTGCACGTACGAGCAAACATGGTTGGCTCAAGGACATCCTCTATTTCTTCCAACAACAATGGAACCCAAGAATCTACGCCACTTTTATCATCTGCTTTGGATGCTTCTAACACGAGTGCCAGCAGCTATAGCTGCGTAGAGCCTGGAAACGCAGAACAAGGAATATTATGTTCCGCCCCTGAAGCCACCATCAACGAGTTTGTCAAACATGATTCTGTGAGCACTGTCAAGATAATCCAGCAGGAAACCAGTATACTTTTGATTTCAAGTATCCCTGTTTCTCTTGCCTGTATTATGCAGTACACGTTTAGCTTTGTAAACATGATTTCGCTTGGGCATCTGGGCGCAAACGAGCTTTCTGCTGCTGCTCTTGCAAACATGACGGTGTTCATGTTTATTAATGGACCTACAATCGGTCTAACATCTGCACTTGACACTTTTTGTCCAACAGCATTCACTGGTTCGCGCGATAGAACGCTTGTTGGCTTTCATCTGCAGCGTGGAATTATCTCTGTCACCGTTCATTTTATTTTTATGTTGCCAGTGCTGCTGAACATTGAGTCTATCTTAGTTTTCCTCCGTCAGGATCCCGAAATATCGCGCCTATGCGGTCAATTTACTTACGCGCAACTGCCTGGACTGCTTCCGTGGATGTATTTCGAGTGCATTCGGTGCTTCCTTCAAGCCCAGAGACATATGAAAGCAAGCACACACATTTTGCTTGCTGTGTTTCCCCTTCATCTTTTGAGCATTTATCTTTTTGTGTGGTCAAATAGCTTTGGAATTGGCTTCCTGGGCGCAGCTGTTGCCAATGTTGTAACATTCTGTACATTACTTGCTGGGATTATTGCATACTGCTGGTGTACGGAAATACGAGCAGCGTGGGGCGGATGGACTCTTCGTGCTTTTACTACCATGTCCGAGTACTACCGCCTGGCCATTCCCTCGCTTGCCCTAGTGTGGGTGGATTGGATTGCGTGGGAGGGAATGGTGATTGCCGCCAGCTATCTTGGGAATACAACTCTAGTAGCACAGTCCATTGTTATAAACACATGCCCTTTGACATACCAAGGGGCTAATGGTCTGCGAATGGCGATAAGCAGTCGTACTGGTAATCTTCTTGGTCAAGCACGTGCTCGACGCGCTGAGATTTCATCTTCTGTTGGACTGTCTATTGGTTTTGTTTGCGGACTGATGGTTTGTGCGGCATATGTAATTGTTGCTGGCTGGTGGGGCCGTATATACACAGAAGATCCGGCTGTGATCGCCACCGTTGCTGCAATTATGCCACTATGCGGTATCTTCCAGCTGCTCGATTACATGTACTGTGTTAGCAACGGTGTCATACGAAGCATTGGCCGCCAGGCAGTGAGCGCATTGATTGGCATTCCTTCATATTATTGCCTTGGACTTCCAATTACAATATACCTGACATATGGCCCGCCTGCACTTGGAGTTAATGGACTGTGGATTGGGCTGTGTATTAGCGTCTTTGCAACACCCCTTGGACAGATAATCATCTGCTTGCGCGCTGACTACAACAAGGAGGTTGAAAAGTGTCTCGATCGTATTAGCAAGACGCAAAATGCACTCGCTAACGACGAAACTTTCTGATGATGTGACCATCAGCTCATATATTGACATATACTTACTATAAGCAAAACTTAAGATGAATCCTACATCAATCCAATGAGTGGTTTATGGAGAGTTTGGTGCACCATCTTCCGTACCATGCCTTGTGGATCTGGTTGAAGTGGGGCTTAGCTTTCTTTTTATTCGATAGATTAGCCTAACGGGGCTAATCGAGATCAATTGTCTCTATTTCCAGGAAGATCAAAAACCAAACATCATCACGTCAAGATCAAGTAACAGCAAGCCCATTATTTTGTAAAGCGTAGATATTGTCACCTTTTTCTCTCGTCAAGGGATTTGAATCGACAATGTGCATTTATTCTGCTTTCATTGAATTTGACTGTTCCTATCGACGCATATTATAATAATAACAACAGCAAACCAAACGATTATGTCGACGGAATGTACGCTTTCAGAGCGCATCAGTCTGTTGCTGTCAGAGCTGGTTGTAGCACATTCAAAAGGATTGGAAACGACAATCTACGCCGATTCAGCAGCGCTGCAGATTATCAATGCTTCCTTTAAAGATGGAGTTTTGGGTCTTATAGAGAACAACGCAGAAGGAGGGTGGAAGGCCAGAAACGTGAAAAGTCTAGAGGAATACAACAATGACAGCAGCAGCAACGGGGTTACAACAGCCGATAAAGATACGCCACTGACCTCAAAGGCTTCCGACGTTCCAGACTGTCTGCCCAATGGAAGTCATGCCATGTTCATTGTTGCTTCTGTCGCATGGCCGAATGTCCGGGGAAACATATGGCCTGCTATGGTCCGGATACTGCTGAAGAATGCCCACACATCATGCACATTGTGCTCGTTCACAGACCCGGTTGTGTGGCCCGATATTGCAGCGTGTTATCCACCTGACAAGCAGTACTTTAGAACACAGCAACTGACAAGGGAGTCTGTCAGCTTGGCGCTTCTTGATCTTTTGAAAGCCGGGTGCGTAGATACTGGGATTTCGCTAGACGAGTCTCCTGTGGCTATTGCAACGATGCCTGCGCAAACGGCAATGCCCCTCACCAAAGATGTTTTTATTCTTCCTGATGCTGGTGCTGGGCTATCGATTCCACAGATACTTGATACATGTACAGGTTCTAAGAAGGAGCATCAGAGCAGTGGTAGTAATAGTCAGATGTCATACGATGACGAGGTACGGCAACAGATGGAGTGCGTGTCGCTGAACGTGGCTTCGTTTCTGAAAGGGCTTCGTGTTCGTGGAAGGTTCTATTCATTTGGCGATTTTTCAAGCCGGGTTGCTCGTCGCTGCATGGGACTGGCACGTAGTTCCGGCGAGGCTAGCGAGAGTGGGTTTGGATCGGACGAGACGATCGTCATCTTGCTTGACAGGGCTCTTGATCTGGTATCCCCGGCCCACCATAATAACCGTTTGCTGGACCAGATGTATCATGGTTTGCCAGTTCCCTGTAGCAGCAACTCGCCTGATAATAATGAAAACGACAGGCTGGTTATTTCCGAGGATTTGACAGAACAAAATACAACCGGACGCATATCTGCAAAGTTGCCACTTTCTCTTCTCTCCTTGCTCCGCGCTAGCGCCAGTAGTCCAAATACCCGTTTATTTGATAGCTACTCCTCCGGCACAAATGAAGATTTTGGATTGTGGGAAACACTGTTGATGAACGAAAAGTCAGTGGCGATGCAAATGCTGAGACGTAAGCTTGTTGATATCTTGCAGAGAGTCGATGGCAATCCCGATAGGACGCTGTCTTTGAGCCAGGGGAAAGTCACAGTAGATCAGCTCCAGATGCTTGCTGACTTGCTGGCTAATGCAGAGTCTACCGCTAGCGGATTTGGAGAGAGTGATTATGCTCTTGTAAATATTGCGCGTAGCGTTGTTAATGTGGAGGCGGCGGCCAAAAGAGAGCACTGGTCAGAGATCGAGGGTGCTGAGAAAACACTCAAGCTTATTATTGGCGGGATCAAAGACACATTACAGGAGTCTGTTGATCAACAACAGCAGCAACAGCAGCATTCGCTTGCGTTTTCAGGAGCATCGCTTCTTGGATCCAGCAGTAGAAGACGAGGCGAGAATGCGAATGACGGTGTTTCCGACCAGATACTGGAGACAGAGATGGCAGCTGCTTGGGACCAAATCATTGCAGGAATACCCAGACTGACGCCGAGCATGGTTGATGGTTGTGTGAAAGCCAATGTAAACGATAAAACGTTTGAGAAGCGTGTGGCCAGGTGGCTGTTGAAGCACACACCCGCGCCCGGTATGATTATTATGGCCGCGTCGCTTCTTGCGCCTGCTAGATGCGGAATCCCAGAGGGCCAACGGGCGCTTGCTGAACAGCGACTTGTGGGCGATTACATTGCTGTTTGGAACGCGATGGCTGCCCAGGACAGCAGTAGACAGCAGCAGCTATTGAATCATGAAGCGACGGCAGAACGATGGGCGACGAGGGTAATGGATGTGGTTGAGAATGTGGTTGTCGGACATGGACAGCGTGGTAAGGCAACGACGCAGTGGCGGGAAATAGTTGGATTGTCACAGGGGTTTGACGATATCTATACACCGTTGGTTGGAAAAATTGCGGCTGATGTGCTGAATGGCGGCGCTTGTGCCGATCTGAAGCACGCAGAGCATGGAATGGGTGTTGCAGCAGCAGCAAACCTGCTCAAGGGTCTAGGGTACGTAAAAAAGCATGAATCAAACTCCCTCTCCCCTCTGTGTTAGAGAATACTGAAAGAGCCACAGGCGGGAAACTCAATGACGATTATGAATGTCGGGATGGAAGAGGAGAGGGGAAACTGGAGTAGCGCTGAATGTTATTTATTGCTCACATTGTGCTGTGCTGTGATCATTGTTGCCTCAACATTCCACTCTGCCAAAAAAAAATTAACATCTGGCCCCTCTTTATATCCTGCGACTGGAATAGGGGGAGGAATTCTTGCGCATTATTAATTGCCAATCATCCCATGGATATACCTATTTTTCGTTCTTTCATATGTTGATATTGTAGGCGACGGTTTTTATCAGGTGCAAGCTCAGCCGCCAGTGGTGGCGGTACAGGCGACGGAGGAACATTGTCCACGGGTTTGGGCCATCAACAGAGTCAATACGGTGGAGCAGGTGATGTGGCAGCCAGTTGCAATACCGTTGTATTCTTTGTGGTCGGTGGGATAACTTTCGAAGAAGCGGCAGCGGTGACGGCGGCGGCACAGCAGTTTGGCGGCGAACGGAGAGTGCTGGTTGGCGGAACCGGGATATCTACCCTATCGTCGATACTGCTAGATATTTAGCAGCGTAGGAATTGCGGTTTGTTAAGCAAAGGCTTCTTCTGCCGTAGTGTGTATAATCTGCTAGTTTTCTTTATCAAAGTTTGGACTTTTGTTACTTTTCTCGAACAAGCCAAACAAGGCTTATTTTCATAGCAGTAATCAGCCTATCGTTGATGGTGAGCATGTGATTGATCTGCAGTGTTTGGGGATGATAACAGCATAGTGATGGAAAAACACATCACCATCCGTGTTCCGTATGTGAAATTCCCCTTTTCGGGAAAGACAAAGTTACTTGGATTGAAAACGGCGCGAGGGCAGTGTTTGTTTTCATCACTGTTATAAACCAGCGGGAGATGAAGATAGAGGTGGGTGGTAGTGAACGGAGGCAAGTGTTGGTGTTGTAAACCGCTTCATCATTACTTTCATAGGTAAAACCGCTTAATAGATATAATGAATATGCTCTTCATTTTCACCAATTAACAAACGACGTCATTTGGACCCAAAAGAGCGGGAAATCGCAAATGCATTGACAAAACAGACGGGTACTTTTGTTCCAGAAAGGTGTTTGTAAAATGTATTTATTTTTGTATAATGGCAAGTGACCAAAGTACAGCATAAAAAAGTCAGGACAGAAAAAATTCGCCGCATGCGTATAACAAGCAAGTGACAATACTAAGAGCATGGTGTCGTTTTTTCTTGTTCAGCCATGAGAGACAGACGGACGGGAAAGAAGGGAGTGATTTTTTTGGTTCTCTCCATCCATCCATCCTTCCGATTCAGCGGTGAAAATTGGAACGGAAGGGGGGAGTGGGAAAAAGGGGTAGGAAAACTTGTTCCCCTTTGTTAATAGTGGTTTGAACCAGATTCCACCGGGCTAGAAATGTTTTTTTGTTATCGGAGTGGGTGCGCCAAATTTGAACATTATAACACAAACACGCACTAAAAAAAGTAATTGACTAAATACGGAAAGGAAAAAATCTGTTTGGCTTGTAGGCGCCTTTTATTTTAGTTTTTCCCACATGCCAAAATCTGAGCATAGCAAGTAAGAAAAATAGCCCGACATTTTTTCTTTCATATCCACTAAAGAAAAGAGACAAACGTAAATTTTAATAAGAAAAAAACGAGAGCGGGCTATTCTTTTTTCATTGCTTGCGAAGCGAAAAAGACAGGAATTGTAAGAAAAAAGCCAGTATTTATTTTCCCCTTTCCTGGGATGGGCTGGCTGGCTGGCTGGAATCTCATATAAAAGATAAAGAAGCCGTTCTATTTCATTCTCGTTTCTCGAGGGTCTTGTATTCTTTCTCATTTTCCTTTCTCCCTCTTTTTTCATATCCTTTCGCTACATGAGATTATTTTAGCTGGTTGGGATGCTTCCATGCCAAGTAGTTATTATTCTTTGACTAGCATTTGGTGATTTATTTATCTATTCGGATCATTTTTACTCTTTCCTTTTCCACGGTAGCATATTGGCACCGCTATATTCTTATAATATTAGACAAAGACCATTTTAGCAGCTAGGAGAATGCTTTCCAGATCAGCAGCGTCCAAGACGCAATCGATTGCCAGGCTCAGCGGCGCCATGAGTCGGCCAGTATTTGGCGGGGCAATGGTGATGCATGCAGCATTGCTACACACGCTCAAACCACGCCAAACGTCGGCGGCTGCAGTGGCCGAGACATCGTCGGCAGCAGCCACGAGCGGAGCCAGCAGCGTGTCCACAACAGAGCCATCGGCGGTGGCCACACAGAAGGCGTTTGCGCCGCTTGACACGTTCCTACGGCGCCACGTGGGGCCGCGCGATTCGGATATTGAAGCAATGCTCAAGGTGCTGGGATTCAAGAGCATGGACGAGATGATTCGGGCGGCAGTCCCCGACAGCATCAGGCTTCCAGAGCCCTTGGCGATTGCGGACGGAGAGTATCCGGAGCGAGAGCTTTTGGCTAAACTGAAAGCCATTGCGTCGCGGAACAAGGTGTACCGGTCGTTCATTGGCACTGGGTACACGGATACTGTTGTGCCGGGGGTTATTCTGCGCAACGTGCTGGAGAACCCCGGATGGTACACGCAGTACACGCCCTACCAGCCCGAGATCTCGCAGGGGCGGCTCGAGAGTCTGCTGAACTTCCAGACTGTCATCAGCGATCTGACGGGACTGCCTGCGGCCAATGCCAGTCTGCTTGACGAGGGAACTGCGGCTGGCGAGGCGCTGGTTGTGTGTCTGAACAGCTCGCGCAAGAAGAACCGCAACGTGTTTTTTGCTGACGAGAACTGCCATCCGCAGACGCTGGCGGTTCTGAAGACCAGGGCCGAGGGCTTTGGGGCGGAGGTTATTGTAGGCGACTACAAGACGTTCGATTTCAGCACGGTTGGCGATCGCCTTGCTGGTGCGCTTGTCTCGGTAAGTAGCTATGTTGAGTCATAGAGCCCCATTGTGGCAATGAGCTCGGAGAGAAAAAAAAACAATGCCCAGTTTGATATGTTCTTCCAGCTTTGCATGCATGCATGTTGTGCATGCACACCTAGTTTATATTTACTCCACTGCAACGTATGATGCATAAAAGGGGGAAAAGCAAGATTAGAAAGGGGGGATACTGCGATTCTTCCTTCTTCTGGCTGCGTTATCGGTTTTGATCTTATTGGCTCAGCTGCATCCAGACAAACGCAGGCTACTTTTGGCTTTTTTTCCCCCTAGAGGACCATGCATCGAAGAGAAAAAGATGAGGAGACAAGTGGGCATTTCCACATTTGATTTAATATGCGAAGGATATTATCATCGATTCCAACAGAGGCATCCATCACATGCACTAATTAAATCTGAAGCTGTTTTTGAACGAACTATTTCTGCAGTGTAGTATCCAGACACATACGGCACGATTGGGGACTACAGGACGCTGGCCAACACAGTGCACGAGCTGGGCGGCCAGGTCGTGGTGGCGGCAGATCTAATGGCGCTTGCTGTTCTGCAGGCGCCAGCAGAGTTTGGAGCGGACATTGCGATTGGCAACAGCCAGCGGTTTGGCGTGCCGCTCGGGTACGGCGGGCCACACGCAGCGTTCTTTGCAACAACAGCGGCGAACCAGCGGCGCGTTCCAGGACGCATCATTGGCGTTTCGCGCGACGCTGACGGCAACCGCGCATACCGGCTTGCGCTGCAGACGCGCGAGCAGCACATTCGGCGCGAGAAGGCTTCATCTAACATATGCACGGCACAGGCGCTTCTGGCCAACATGTCGGCTATGTATGCGGTGTACCACGGGCCTGAGGGCATCAAGGCAATTGCCGACCGCATCCACCGGTTTGCGCAGGTGCTTGCGGCGGGCGTTGCGCGTGCGGGTCACACCGTAGAGAACGCATCGTACTTTGATACGCTGCGCATCCGGGTTGCAGCATCCACCACGGCTGAAGAGATCCATGCGCGCGCCAACGAGCGCCAGATCAACCTGCGGCACATAGACGCGGCCACGGTCGCCGTCACGCTCGACGAGGCTGTGACTCGCGATGAGCTGGCTCAGCTGATTGAGATCTTTGGCGGAAACAGCGGCGAGATTGACACAGCTGCGGGAAGCGTGGCAGCAACGGCAAGCGAGTCGAGTGCGATTCCGTCAGGGCTTGCGCGGCAGAGTGCGATTCTGACGCATCCGGTGTTCAACCGCTACCACTCAGAAACCGAGATGCTGCGGTACATCACGCAGCTGCAGGGCAAGGATCTGTCTCTGGCTAACGCAATGATTCCGCTTGGATCGTGCACGATGAAACTGAACGCCACGACAGAGCTGATTCCAATCACTTGGCCAGAGTTTAGCCAGATGCACCCATTTGCACCGGCCGATCAAGCGCAGGGCTACGCACAGATGATTGGCGATCTGGAGGCTGATCTTGCAGCAATCACGGGCATGGATGCAACGACAGTGCAGCCCAACAGCGGCGCGCAGGGCGAGTACGCAGGCCTGCGGGCAATCCGCGCGTATCAGGCATCGCGCGGCGAGGCGCATCGCGACGTGTGTCTGGTTCCGGAGTCGGCGCACGGCACCAACCCGGCGTCGGCGGTGATGGCGGGGCTGCGCGTGGTGATTGTGCGGTGCAGCGGCGGCAATCTTGATCTGGCTGATCTGGAGGCCAAGGCGGCCAAGCACGCGGACCGGCTGGCAGCAGTGATGATTACATACCCGTCGACATACGGCGTGTTTGAGCACGGCGTGGTGCGTGCCATCGACATTGTGCACGCGCATGGCGGCCAGGTCTACATGGACGGCGCCAACATGAATGCTCAAGTTGGTTTGACCAGCCCCGGCCACATGGGCGCCGACGTCTGCCATCTCAACAACCACAAGACGCTGGCCATTCCGCACGGCGGTGGCGGCCCCGGCGTCGGCCCAATCTGTGTTAAGGCGCATCTGGCTCCGTTCCTGCCAGGCCACCCCGCGCTTGGCGCCACCACGCAGGGCCCAGTTTCCGCTGCGCCCTACGGATCAGCTGGCGTTCTGCCTGTTACCTGGGCCTACGTCAAGCTTCTGGGTGCGCACGGCATGACGCAGGCTTCCAAGGCTGCCATCCTCAACGCAAACTACATGGCTGCGCGTCTGCGCGACCACTACTCTGTTCTGTTTGCCAACGAGCACGGCATGTGCGCTCACGAGTTCATTCTCGACACGCGCGTTTTTGCAAAATCCGCCGACGTCCACGCCATTGATATTGCGAAGCGTCTCCAGGACTACGGCTTCCACCCGCCAACCATGTCGTGGCCTGTGCCAAACACCATCATGGTCGAGCCCACCGAGTCCGAGTCCAAGGAGGAGATGGACCGCTTCTGCGACGCGCTGATTGCCATTCGCAACGAGATCCGCGAGATCGAGGACGGTGCCCAGCCACGCGACAACAACCTGCTTGTCAACGCCCCGCACACCATTGCCAGTGTCTCTGCTGACAACTGGTCCCGCCCTTACTCGCGCGAGCGCGCCGCCTACCCGTTGCCCACGCTGCGGGATCGCAAGTTCTGGCCCTCTGTCTCGCGTGTCGACGATGCCTATGGCGACCTCAACCTCATATGCTCGTGCCCTCCCATCGAAAACTACGAGTAAGAGAATCCTTACCTTTTCCCGTTGTAACTCAAAGCTCATCTTTTCTCTTTCTTTTATTTTCTCTACGTGCTCGCATTAATTCTTGTATGTGCTGCTCTTGCCCTGCATCGAAGCGGCTGCTGTTGTAATTTGTGTGCGCAGTAACCATGTATTCAATGTCTTTCTTTGCGTTTCCATCCTTATGTGTGGATGAAAAGGGGAGTGGGTGGCCAAACTAATATGAAAACTTCTGCCAACAATTCAATTTCCAGTGTTGTTTTATAGAAATAGAAGAGAAGAGAAAAAGGTTATTTTAGCATGCTGTTTTATTTTATTTTAATAAAAGAACAGGAAAATATTCTACTATATTGATTATCTATGCGTTTGATTTCTAGCTTGGTTGTATGCGTGCTTGCCTTGGCTCTTTCGGCACTAGGAAAAGTCTCTCTCGATGTCTTTATGATGTCTAGATGCCCAGGTATGCCAGCTACTTGCTGTATCTAATCATTTGGTAATACACTTACACAGCCTGAATAATTGGATGCATTTACTAATACATTGTCATACCTGTTACATAATAATTATCCTAGATGCGGTGAGAGGAATGAAGGACTTGGCCGCCGTATGTAAGTTGCTGACTAGTTAGCTACAATGTATTATTTCTGGATTTACATATGTAACAAATTAATCTATCTACTTTTTGATGTTCTCTCATTGTAGACTATGATAATCTACCAAACGTCGACATAAAGTTTAACTACATTGGTGAGCTAAACAACACCTCCACCTATGGCGTGACATGCATGCACGGCGACTATGGTAAGTGCCAAATACTGAAATACTCAGCCCTATATTCTTTTCATATTGTAATGACAAATTACTAATGTTTACCCCTTTTTTTATTTCAATATATAACAACATTGGAACTCGTTCTATTATGTAGAGGCAAGTATCAAATATAAATAACATTATTGTTTATAGATATATGGTTTATGTTTCAGCTAATCGGTCAATTCAAATGTTCAGTCAAATACATGCTAATCGAGTATTTAACCTCCCCTCTCTTTCAGTCTCTCACTCTTTCATTCATTGCTGTAAATTCCAAAAACTGTAGTGCTTTGGCAATATCCAGCAACTCTGCGTGCAAGAAAAGCTGGGACCCAGTGCCGCCCTCCAGTACATTCTGTGCGAGAACTCTGATATCAGACGCATTGGCACGTACTCCAGGTTTGCCGAGTGTCTGCATACCGACGCTATTGCAAAGTGGATCACTGTGGCACGCTGTTCAGTAAGCGACGAAGGCAGAAAACTGCTTCAGCAGAATGTTGTGGAAACAAGAAACAAGGGGATCAAGACTTCATTGACATTTACTTTGAATGGAAAACAGCGTTGTGTTTTCGATTCGGGTCACTGGATTGCTTCGGAAGATGGTTGTTCTGGAGGTGGTTCGGTTCCCGAGTTTAACAAATCCGTCCAAAACGAACTAAACGGAGGAAATAGCACCTCCGCTACATCAGCACCAACATCAACAGCGACAGAATCCGTCTAGACATGCGTGTCTACACAGTTCCTGTCCATTATCTTTGTTGCCTAGCGCATTCGCACATGCCACAACAACAAAATAGAAATGTTTCAGCAAATTTTATAAAACAAATGGCAATTTCAGAAATTTCATATTTTTATTCACGCTTTTCTACCATGATAATATGGTATCCAAACGTAGTTTTGACAGGTGGATCGGTGTACACCGGCTTATCGACGGTGCTCGGCTGGAGGTTGAATGCTGCCTCCTGAAACGGACCAACCATGGATCCACGAACCATGCGACCGAGGTTTCCTCCCAGCTTTGCCTTGTCCTCCGAGAAGTCGCGTGCAACCGCATCGAACTTGGCTCCGTCTCTAAGCTTTTCAAGCGCATTGATGGCCTTGGACTGCTTCTCGCAAAGTATGTGACGTACATGCACCGCGGTAGCTGGCTTGAGTTTTCCTTTGCTGTTGTTGCTTCCGGAGGCTGCTGTCTTTTCGCTATCCTTGCCCTGCGATGCGTTTGCAGGCTGCTTTTTCTTGCCCATTTTCTTGCAAGAGTTGTCTGTTGCGTGGTAAAGAGTAGCACAGCCTACGACACCTGTAGAGAAAAAAGAAAATATAAAAAAAAAAAAGTCAGAAAGCAATATGAACTAGAGAAATAACAATAGTGCGAAAATGACTCAGAGTATGAAATAGCAAAAAAGTAAAGAAATAAAGGAAGAAATAAAAAAAGGAATCAGGATCGTTCAAGAATCAGGATCGTTCAAGGTTGATAGAGTTCCCAAACCGCTCGTATAAAACCTTCTTAAGATCCTCCATCTGGGAGCTGATATCCGATATCTGCGAGTCCAGGTCTTCCACGTGCTGGTCAATAGATTCCATCTCCTTCTCCACACGCTCCTGCGCCTCCTCAAGCGGAAGCATCACAAAGGCATCGCCAATCTTGTACGGCACAGACAGATCCTCGTCCAGAAGCTCGATCTCCATCGACAGGTCGTCCAGATACTCCTTCTCCGTCTTCTGTCGCTTGTATTCGGCCTCCAGCCGCTCCATCCGCGTGTTCAGCTTGCTAAATGTGTTTATGCGTTGCTGGTCCTCCCAAGTGACCTCCGTGTCCCGCTCATCCTTGCGCTGCAGCAATGGGAACTTGTCCGACGACATTGCAAAGATCTCGCTGTGTGAATTCTTGGAAGAAGCCCCGAGTAACAAAGGATGAAGGCGAAAATGAGATAAATAAAAGAAAAGGCAACAAGAAAACCACGACTGATTTGAAAGGAAATTACGCCGAGAAAGAAAACAAACCTCCTGTGGAAAGATCCAGAACAACCACCACCAGCCAAGGAAAGGGGGCTTTGGGATCAGCGCATATTTTTGCGCGATGGCTGTGAGTCGTGATTGATCAGGCACCCAGATCATGGCAATAAAGGTTCTTCTTTTCCTTTGCCAATGCGCAGCAGCAACTGCACTTGGAAAACGTTCTCACAACTCGTTTATTTCTTTCAGTTCCCCTTACTTTCAGTTTGTCTTTTTTTTCTTCTTCCTCTTGCTATATTATAATTTACAAAACGTAATAAAGAAAAGGATGCCAGTCAGACCAGCTCCAAGAGACCACGGTCTTTCGTCAGATGGCGCGCACATTGTGAGTTGGATTTCAAATGTTCCGACGTGCACACGCTTTCTCATCGTCGGGGCAATCGTCTTTTCGATAGCAAGCGGGCTCAAAATCGTCCACGCGCACTACTTTGCATTTTATTGGACGCATATATGGACAAAGTTCCAGATATGGCGGATACTGACATCGGTGCTGACCTACCAACTCAGCTTCCACGGACTGCTGTGCGTCATAATGCTGTACCAGTACTCGAATGAGCTGGAAAGGCATGAGTATGCGGGACGTACGGCCGACTACGCGTGGTTTTTGATATTCTGCTGCGGTGTCATGTTTGTGGGACACTGGTGGCTGTCGTGGACCTTTTTCTTCAGCGAGGGTCTTCTCATGGGCGTGACTACGCTGTGGGCGATACACAGGCCAAACACTATTGTGAAATTCATGTTTGCGTTCCAGTTCCCGGCAAAGTATCTTCCGTACGTGCTGATGGGCATCGAGTACCTGTTTATTCGTGTTTCATTTCCTTTCGATATGGCTTACGGATGGGGTGCCACTCATCTCTACTACTACCTTGCTGTCGACCTGCCTTCGCGCGGCGGAATCAACTATATACCGACACCGCAGTTTGTGTACAAGATGCTTGGCCAGGTGCACAGGGCTAGCAATCGCTATGGCTCTTCGGGTGTAGCAACATCCAGCAACCCGATTCACCAGATGCCTGGTGGCGGCCATTTCTGGGGTTCAGGAAGACGCCTGGGATAGTCTGTGTTTGTAAGAGACACTTGCAAGCCATGTCAAATGGAGTAGTAGAACATCTCCTCGCGTTTTTTGCTATTTTTTTCCTCTTTGGTTTTTTTGCTATTTTCCTTTATATCTAGTTAAAGCAGGTACTTTTTAGAAAGCGTGTGCACCTTGATATCGAATGCTTGTGACTGTATTGTTGCGTTTGGCTGGTAGAACGGGTTAAGCAGGGTCTTCATGTAGAGTTCGTGGCAGGCCGTGAAGAAAGACTTTATGGCCTCCTCTGCCTTGGCCTCGTGGAGCAGCATTAAGCGAATGTTCGACGGCGTCACGTAGGCAGAGACCGACCAGTCGTTGTACCGGTCAACAGTCTTGAGGTAGCATGCGTTGGTCATAAACTGCGCATCGTCAACCAGATCCAGTGCTGCATGGACCACAAACTGCTGGAGGTACTTGTTCTCTTCGCGCTGTGCTCCGAATTCGGCCTCGTACAGCGGCGAATCGTTGGTGCCCACAATCGCAAAGTAGAAGGTCGCCATTGCCAGGACTTTTACCGAATGAAATGTAACTGAAAATGTGTATAAATCGGGCAGCAAGACCAAGAGCTCAACAATGTACAAATGAGAACTATATTATATGCTAAGAACCAAGTGGAAAAGAAAAACAAAGGCAAGAAGGCTGTTGTGTCAGGTTCAAATTTCTTGCTGGGTGTAAAAAAAACCCACAACATTCCGCATTCTTGCTAACAAAACAATATACTTGCTGGCACCTTCTTTCCCTACTGCAAGCGGAGTGGTTTGAACAGGATCTTTTCTGATAAAAGGCCAAAAACTTTTTATGTTTTCTTTTACCATTAATATTTTTATTACATTTACTTTTCCTTTTTCTAATCCACCATTTTCCTCTGGTTCAACCGAAAATTAAAGACGCGCAGTTCTCCACCCTGACAAAGGAGAAAGGAGAAGAATAAAAGGATGGAGAACCAGGCACTGCTGAACCAGGCAACCGACCTATACAACCAAGCAGTCAACGAAACACCGCCCAACCGCACAAAGCTCGACAACCTAGCCGACTTCCTCAACAACAACCCCCGCCTCCTGTACCATGGGTTTTTCGAGAAGGGCTATGAGGCGGTGAACGCGGTGGTCAATGTGTTTGCATCAAGCGCGGGCACGCAGGAGGACGAGGAAAGCCTATCGATCCTTACGCCGCCGGCCATATGGGGATGGTCCACGCTTGAGCTGGCCGTATGCTCTGTACCGCCGCGAGATCTTTTCGAAACAGAATACCCAGACTACGTTGCCAGATTCTCCGCGCTGGCCAAAAGGACGTTGATCGAGATGGAGACCACGCCAATGCTTGTGGTCCGCAGGGCAATTCAGGCCCTGACCAGGTTCTGGCCTGTGCTCATGGGGTTCTGCATTGATCCGCAGAACGATATGGAAAGATGGAGGCCCGTCTTTGACACTATGGTGCAGCTGGCCGATCTGCTCAGCCAGCTTTCAGAAAGCTCGGACGACCCGGCATTGCAGATGCATCTGGTCAAGTTTCTTGAAACTGAGGCTGTCATGTTCTCCAACTATCCATCCTCGGGCTCCAACCCTACCATGCTGATCAGTCTTAATAGCGTGCCAGAGACCCACGCATTTGTATCAAAGCACGATCTGGCAAAGCGCGGGGACACCGCGAGGCTGCAGCTTTTGCGGTTGCTGCCCAACAGCGACAGCATTGGGCTCTGTAACACATCGTTCATAACGGCACTGGTGAATTCAATTGTTTATCTGATGAGTCTGCGCCCGCAGTTCTGCCAGGAGCTGGCGGACAAGCTCACCGACTGGTACGCAGTCATCAACTCGTCGGAGCAAATGATGACCCACTCCCAGCTGGTAATCATTGGCAAAACCCTCCGAATCTCGCTTCTCCAGCTGTACACCAGGTCGTACATGGGCGGGTACTCGGATGTACTTGAAAACACGCTGGACAGGATTGGCGGGCCAGAATGGACTAGCTGGCAGGAACGGCAGGCAAAAGAGAAGGCGCGCAGGGATAGGCAGCGGGCGAGAGAGCAGAGCCATGCTGCGAAGCGCGTGCAAGAGAATGGTCGTTCTACCTCTCGATGGGTCCCTTCTCATGCGGACGACCAGGAGATGTCGGACCAGCCGGCTCCCGACGACAAGGGCGGAGCAGCGATGGATGCGTCTTTACAGCAAAGAGGCGAGCGGACTGGAGTGCATGGCACAGGCCGTTCCCGAGTGCCTTCACACGCACACAAGCGTCCAGGCGAAGTTGTCGTTATTGAGGACGACGACGACGAAGAGAAGCAGCTGAAGATGATGGAGGAGAATGTGAAGCGCATTAGGCTGGAGGAAGCGAAGGCCCAGCAGGACTCGGCCAAGGAGATGGATGTCGGCACCACTGCTGGTACCACTGCGCCCACTGCCGATTCGTCTGCTTCTGCTGCTGTCGTTGCTGCTGCTACACAGACACCAATGGATATAGACATTGAGATGGAGAAAGAAGTGCGTGCTGCCGTGGAGAGCGGCACATTCGACATCGAGGAGCTTGGCAATCTCACTTCTGATGAACGGCAAGCGCAGCTGGTCGAAACCATGGGTCGCATCGTTGCCGGGTCCCATGCAATTAGGAAGTTCATTGAGGAAAGCCGGCTACGCGCATACGGCTTCGTTCCTGGACTTCAAAGCTCGCTAGCCAGGGGAGCGATCAACGGCCTTCCGCTGCTTCACGAGCCCATGCCCAAGGCCGTGCTAAAGAATGGATTGAGCACAAACTACGGCATTCTGGAGGACGTTACGCTGATGCTTGTTCGCAGCATAACCGACTTTTATCTAGCCGCCAACGACATCGTCGACACCACAGGCAAGCCTGCCGATGCGATGGCAGAGGCCAGGATGGCCAACATGCATGCCAGCATCGAGGTTGTTTTGGAGTCGATTATTGAGGCCCCGAACGAGTTGTATAATCTGGCGATTGCTCTGCTATACGAGATATGGATGGCTGTGCTTGTGACAGATCCGGACATGAAGCAGACGCCAGATAAGAGCGGCTGTAGATACAGCGCATTGTCGCTTTATCTTGGGTGGTGCGAGAGGATACTGGAGTCCATAGTTAAATACAGTATGGAAACCACAGCAAGCCAGCAGGCTGCCCAGGTGGTTCCGGAAGCCCCGGCCAGCGGCACTGAACAGGCAGCTGGAGGCGCGGTTCCGACTGACCAAGAGAACCAAGCCCAGCAGCAGCAGCAGCAGCAACAACAAGTAAAGCTGGACCACCTTATACTGAGTTTCATGCTCGAGGTTCCGTATATGCCACCAAAAGCCATCGGAATGGTGGAACTGTGTCTGAAGACGCCCAGCGCCGCAGCACTCGGGTTTGTGACGCTCGAAAAGGCAATGGAGCTGCGTGCGCCGATCATGAAGCCGTGTTTAGACATACTGCTCACATACAGCGTGCATCCCGAGAGGGCCACGCGAGTTGGCTGCATCCGCGCAGTGAAGCGGTTTTACACAACATCGGAGCACTCGCAGCTCATCGAAAAGTTTGCGCTGGCGTCAATGAAGCGCGGCATGGAGACGGGTTCGGTGGTTGGCAGGAAGATGGAAGAAACGATGAAGGCGATTATCGATCGGCCAAGTGAACCGCCGATTGGCAGTGATAATGGCAGTGGGAGCGGGAGCGCTGAGAACAAGGATAATAGCAGCAATGCCAATGCAAACAGCAGTAAAGGCGAAAACGTTGTGGAAAAGAAGAAGGCGGAAATAATGGAGGTGCGTAAAAGGGGCGAAAAGGACATCGACGAGACCCTGTTATCGCACATGGAGCTGCCGTTGGCGCTGTGCACGCGCAACCTGAATCTCCTGCTGGATCTGTTTGCTGACTACACACGAGCAGCGTTGCCCGTGCAGATCCACGTGCGGAAAATCATCACGCCGCTGATCAGATCTGTTGTTTCGACGCCTGGGAAGCTTGTTCCGGTGCTGCAGCAGTTCCCAGCGGGAGCCGAGACGGCTGTGCTCCGAATAATCGCCATTCTGTGTGTCGATGGGCCGCAGGTGCCGAGCAAGGAGCTTGTGAATGGGGTGCTTGAGATGTGCGAGGAGAGGAAGCTCGGTGCCGAGTTTGTCGTTTTTCTGGCTGGCGGAATGGAGAAGTCCGTCCTTCTTCAATGGTTAAGCCCCATCGTCAGGCTGCTGGAGAAAAAGGAGGGCGGGAATGTTGGGTTGGTCAGCGAGAGCTTCAGACGCATTACCACGTCGTTCCCGGGACGCCCGAGCGTGCTCAGCCCGACGGAGCTGCTGATTGCACTCCACAACAACGTCGATATGGATCTGGTGGACAAGGGAGTGGCAAGCGCGGCGGTCAGTATATTCGAAGGAATGCGCAAACCCGACGGGAACCCTGTTTTCGAGACCAGCGTCATCGAGGCGGGGCTCAAGCTTCTCCAGGAGCAGCCAAAGATGCCGCCGCTTGTGATGTACACGGCCGAGGTGTACCATCGGAAGCGTGGCGGGTCGGCGGGCATGGTGATCGGGCTTCTTGGCAAGCTGATCGAGCGCAAGGTGTGGGAGTTGGACGACCACGTGAAAAAGGCCTTTATCTGGTGCTTTGCGACGATGCAGCCCGGATCGCTTGGTCTGATCAAAAACATTCCATCCGACGGATTGAAGAGCCTGATGGAAAACGCTCCGCCATCCTTGTGGACCATTGTCAAGGACTACGTTGCAAAGATGCCCGAGAGCTACCGCAAGTCGCTTGATTGGCTTTTTGCGCAGGAGACGGCGTGAGAGCTTTTGCTTTATTTATTATCTTTTGGCTTGGTGGTCTGGGTGTGGCTTGTGAATCCAGAAAACATCATCTTTGTTTGTCGCTGGCTCTTTTGTTGATGGGTAAAAATAACAATGGACTTCTTGTTTCCCAAAAAAATATTATTGTTATGCGATGCATATGGATCTATTTTTTTCCTTTTGTTTAGGCTAACGCTGTGAACATTTAGACATTCTGGGTGCATACGACGTAATCGTGCATGGGGAGGGCAATAAGAAAATGATTTTCGCAGACCATGTGGGAGACATGGACCGTTTTGGGCGAGTGCATCTGTGTGCACAGCACAGCACATAGCATAACATTGTAAAATGGAACACCGTTCTCTGGCGACCGCGAGGTTGGCGTAAAAGACTCTTCTATGCGTTGTGGAGGATACAACAGAATGGTTGGGTGGGATAAACAGAAAAGGTAATCGCTGTAGCTTTATTTTTTTGGAATTGCTACATGCTCGCGGTTGTCAGAGCGAGCATGTAGGAAATGCAATGGCTGTATGTGGTGGTCCTTTCGGTCTGGCATTCATTTGGTTGCGCTGCAAATCGCATTGTGCAGTAAGAAGGGGGTGTCAACTACTGCTGGCGATGCCCCTCGTCTTCTGTTTCTTCTGGTAGCGAAATCCTGGAATCCATCTAATGGCTTCTGTTTTGGCCTGCACAGAAAATGATAAAATACAAAAGCTATAGCGCAGAAAGCGCAAACCTGCCCAAAGGAAATATGAGAACACCCATGCAATAATATAGTAAATAAGAAAATGCGACATTCTCTCCTTGCAGTTTTCCTAACCGCGGTGTTCGCCCCCAAGGAAAACCGTTGAGAGGAAATGCACAATGTGAGTTGTCTTGCATTACTTATTTGCTGTTTATTTTTCTTTTGGAATTCTTATTCCCCCTAAAAGAAGGAATATGGCCCACCAAGATAAAAACAAAACAAAACCGGTCCAACTGTTTACGATGGACGATACTGTGGACCGCCCATTCTTATAACGCGCAAACCAGCCTTGTCGCGAAAGAAAAAAGAAGAAATAAAGACCTTTTTTTGGCTTTCATTCCTCATCCTCACACTTTTTTCTCTCGCTTCTTCCCTTTTCATTCCCTCTTTTCTTTTTCCTTTCCTTTATTTACGTCCATTTCCCTTTATACCTCCTTCCTCCTTTCTTTTTCGCGCTTTTGCGAGCGAAAAGAAAACACGCTTTTTTCTTTTAGTGTCTTTGACAGACACAGCGTTTCTTCTTTCTAACGTACGTTTATTGCTCGGATAATCCTTGGAGGCGTGAGTTATTTTTTTTTTGTAGAAAGGTAGGCAGGCCGAGACATAATATAAAAAGGAAGCAGCTACGATGTCTTAGCGTAAAAAGAAAAATAGTCAAACCTCGCGGTTGTTATTGCATAAAAAAAGTCATTGCTTCTTTTTTTTTGTCTCCTGCTATTTTAAAGAATTTGAGATATATGCACGCAGTTTCAGTATAGAGATCGTTTTAATTATTTTCTTCAATTTATCTTTTTTTTCACGCCGTCAGTCAGTCGATTAACCAGACTCGTTCATTGCTGCTGCTGCTGCTACTACTTGCTCGCGTCTGCAACGGGGCTATAACATCCTTGTGGGATTTCTCTTTGTATTTCGCTGTTTTAATAGCACAACCGCAGAATAATTCACAGATTTTATACCTACTGCTTTTTGTTTTCATTAACCGGGCAAAAGACGAGCTTCGCTCCCTAAAAAACAATTTCTATATAAAACTTGGACCTCTCCTGTCTATCTGTCTCCTAACATTTCTATATTCTTTTTCTACATCTCTTTTGTCTCCCACCACTCATTCGTATCTCTCCTCCCTTTCTACCTATCACCTAAACAAAAGCCGGCCATATCTGTATATTTTACTCATAAACTTGTATTTACTTGCTTGTAGATAGGTAATTTGTGTCTTACCGTATCTCGTAGCTGGCCGTCGTATTATTTTTCTTTCAGAATTCCCTCCCTCTCACAAGGACGTATCCCAAAGGGCAACAATGGTAAGAGGAATCGCGTACACAGCCACGGCATCGGCAGCCATGGCCCTCGTTCTCGCATGTTTATCCACACCTGTGCAGGCTCACAGCTGGGTGGACTGTGTGAAGTTCGACCCGTACAGCAAGGAGTGCCTGGGATACGCGCGTGGGTACCCGACCCGCAGTGCGGCGGACATCAACACAGCGTACGCGTATCTGTTCGATGGGTCGCCGACGGCCCAGGCGATGTGCAACCCGATCCAGCAGTCGAGCGCATCGGACTATACGGCGGACTTCCCGATGGCCGTGGCACAGCCGGGCGAAACAATCTACACGTCGTGGGAGGCTAACGGACATCTGAACGGCACGAATCCGACAAAGGTCCAGATCCTCTATTACCCGGATTCGAGCAAACAGTTCTCGGTTGTCAGTGAACGGAACACGGCGCCGATTGCCGGCACGTTTGACTATGCTACCAACCAGAACTGCTACAACCCGGAGCTGCCCAACTCGGTGTGTCTGGGTTCGTGGGTCGTCCCCACTAATCTGGTGCCCGGCATGGTGTACCACTTCGTCTGGTTCTGGTACTTTGATGCCAATCCCGCCGGGCAGTGGTACTCTACGTGCTTTGATATGCAGATCAACACCGCTTCGTACGTTGTGGAGCCTGCGCCGATGGATGCGCTTCTGGTTCTGGGAGGCCCCTCGCCCTCGTACTCCGACGGCTTGGACGCTACGGCCAAGCAGCTGCTTACCCAAGTCACCACGCTCTCTGGAAACTACGCGTCTGGTGCTGCTGCTGCTGCTGCTGCTGCCTCCGTCACACCGGCGGAGGCTGCGTTGCCTCAATCTACCCCGTACGCCACCGATACCGCCGCTGCTGGCATGGACGGGTCGCAGAGCGTTGATGATCCTGCTGCCACTGCTGCAGAGGCTGCCGACGACAGCAGTGCCGTTTCCTCAAAGAAATGCCGTCCAAGGCGTAGAAGCTGAGGTTGGCTGGGTTTTATTTTATTTTTGTTTTTGAAGTCATTGATAATGTCACATGTGCGTTTATTTCATTCCATTTCATTTAGTTTTTCATCATTGTTTCAACAAGCCTGGTAAGACCGCCCACTTTTTGAATGGCATGAAAGCCACAGAGCTTCAAAGAAGAGTCTTGTGTGCATCGCTGGTTATTCTACGGCTTGTAGTCCTTGGGGCCAAGCATGTTCTCGGGACGCACCCACTGGTCAAACTGGGCCTCGGTGAGCGAGCCCAGCGCAATGGCGGCCTCCTTGAGCGTGGTGCCCTCCTTGTGGGCCTTCTTGGCGGCAGCGGCAGCGTTGTCGTAGCCGATGTATGGGTTGAGCGCAGTGACAAGCATCAGGGACTCGTGGAGGATCTTGTTGATGCGGCCCTTGTTGGCAGTGATACCAACAACACAGTTCTTGCGGAAGGAGTCGCTGCCGTCGGCCAGCAGGTGGATCGAGTGGAGCACGTTGTAGATCATCATGGGCTTGAATACGTTGAGCTCAAAGTGGCCGTTTGCGCCGCCAATGGTCACGGCCGTGTGGTTGCCCATCACCTGCGCACAGAGCATCGTCAGGGACTCGCATTGCGTCGGATTGACCTTTCCCGGCATGATGGACGATCCGGGTTCGTTCTCTGGCAGCTGCAGCTCGCCAAGTCCGCACCGCGGCCCACTGCCGAGCAGGCGGATGTCGCTGGCAATCTTGAACAGCGACACCGCAACCGTGTTGAGCGCACCCGACGCCTCCACCAGCGCATCGTGCGCTGCCAGGGACTCGAACTTGTTGGGCGCCGACGTGAACTGGTACCCTGAGATGCTAGTGATCTCCTCGGCCATCCGCTTATCAAACCCGGTGTACGTGTTCAGACCGGTGCCAACGGCGGTACCACCGATGGCCAGCTGCGACAGACGCGGAATCGTTGCCTCAATGCGCTCAACAGCGTTGCTCAGCATCTGCGTGTATCCGGAGAACTCCTGGCCCAGCGTCAGCGGCGTGGCATCCTGGAGATGGGTGCGACCGATCTTGATGATATCGGCAAACTCGTCCTGCTTCTTCTGGAAGGCATCGCGCAGGTCTCTGAGTGCGGGCAACAGACGGCGGTTGATCTCGGTCACTGCAGCAATGTGCATGGCGGTCGGGAACGTATCGTTGGACGACTGGCTCTTATTGACATGATCGTTTGGGTGCACGGGTTTCTTGGATCCCAGCTCGCCACCCAGGATCTCGATCGCTCTGTTTGCTATCACTTCGTTGACATTCATGTTGGTCTGTGTGCCCGATCCTGTCTGCCACACAACAAGCGGGAAGTGGTCCATCAGCTTGCCCTCAATCACCTCCTGCGCCGCCTGCTGGATCGCATCGCTGGCCTTGGTGTCCAGTCCAAAGTCGCGGTTAACCACCGCCGCTGCCTTCTTCAGAACTCCCATTGCCCGCACCACGGCCTCCGGCATACGATCAGTGTCCGCACAGATGTCAAAGTTCATCTTCGACCGCGCTGTCTGGCACCCATAGTACTTGTCCGCCGGCACCTCCAGCTCTCCCATCGTATCGCGCTCCAGACGCACCTTCTACAAGCAAGAGAAACCAGCAGGCATGTGTTTTAATGTTCAGCTCTTTCTTTCTTTTTTCTTTTGTGGTTAACTATCCTCGTAGCTGCAACAGAAAATAGATGATTGTGATAATTTACCGAGAACTGAGTGGCAGTCATAGAGAATGCGCGTGCACCGCTGGTAATTGCCCTGTGTTTGGCGGCACCCTGAACGCCAGAAACAACGATTTGGCGGAGCTAGCAGCACATCACAGCACAGCACATGTACCAAGAGCGGTGATAGTAATGATGATGATACAAACAGAGTAAGGCAAAGTCAGTCAGAGTTAATACGTGGGATTCGATAGGGAATGAAATAAAGAACGTCAGAGTTGAAAGCGGACTACCAAGACATCAATACTGGCTTTCTATTCAAGCAAGGGTGGTTTGAGGTTCCGTGAAATACTTACGGCTGCACCGTGCCTTAGAGCAGAGTTGATCGAAGACATCGCTTGCTTTTTTAACGTCGTCTTTTCAGATAAAAGGTAATGGAAAAATAGGTAGTAGGAAATAATTGCTAATGTGGCAATAGATATGATAAGGGAAAATAAGAGGAGAAAAAGGGGGAGGTGAGCAAGGAAGAGGGGTCTCCTTTTTATACCCAAGCCATATCTGCCTTTTGTTCCGATCAAGGAGAATTATTGCCCTCCTTCCTTTTCTCGTTATCTTACCAGAAACTCTCGCCTCCTCCCTATGACTTGCGGATAGCCGGAGGAGGTTGCTGGATAAGGAAAAAAAGGTTCCAAAGTGCAGCAAAGCTTATCCACAAGCCAAAAGGCCATGGAACCACAGAGATAACAGCATAAGCTGGCTGGCTGGCTGGCTGGCTGGCTAGAAAATCACCATAGTAATATCTAATCACGCATGTGGTGAAGATACTGTGCTAAAGATTCTGGTTTTCGCCATACCATTTTCCTCTTCCGTCTTTATTCCCTCTCTCCTGTAAATTTGTTTATTTATAATATTACGTACAGTTTTGAATTCTCCTCATTCCTATCTATCCCTCACAAAGCTCTTTATCTCTAAAAGAAATGGATGCCGAAACAAAGGAGCGGCTAATGACGCCTGGCCCGCCAGTCGAAGCGCCCCAGTTCTCACCAACCATACGACTAGCCGCACTTACTCGGCGAGAAGAGAACAAGGTTATCGAGATGCGACGGAAGCATGCCTATCGCCGATGCAAGGATGCGATGCGACTGTTTAGCGAATGCAGCTCCAACCACACCATTGCTGTTGTTTGGAAGTGTAGCGAGATAAAGGGAATCATGAACGAGTGTCTGCGTCGTGCTAACACTGTTGACGACATGGACCGTGCCCGTGCAATATTTATCGAAAGAAAGACGAGGAAACTGGCTGAGAGTAAGGACAAGCCACGTACGCTTATTGGTTAGTTAGACATGGTGGTGGGGGAGTCATTAATATCCTTGGAAAAATAAATGTATTACAACACCAACCTCAGTTAGAAAGTTCCTCAGTCCAAAAACAAAAGTATAGCAATATAACTGTGTGTGTGGAATGACCAAAACGTCACAGCTTTGGGATCTGCTTTAGTCTTTCGGCCTCCAGATCCTTGAGCACACGGCGAAGGATCTTTCCGGTCGCAGATTTTGGAATGGCATCAATCAGCTCAACGCCACCACGGAGCCTCTTGTAGTCCACAACGCGATCCGCAGCCCATTCAATGATATCGTTTTCGATTCCGGGTCTCTTTGACTCTGGACGGACGACAACAAACGCCTTGGGGAGCTCCGTGGCGCGTGTTCGATCGTATATTGGGATAACGGCAGCGTCAACAACGTCCGGGTGATCCACAAGAAGCCCCTCAAGCTCGGCCGGCGCAACCTGGAATCCCTTGTACTTGATCAGCTCCTTCTTGCGATCCGTGATAAACACATGGCCCGTGGTGTCAATGAACCCGATGTCGCCGGTACATAGGAACCGATCGCTACGAAGCGCATCGTCGGTTGCCTCCTTGTTCTTGTAGTATCCAATCATGATCTGCGGACCACGGACGCAGAGCTCGCCTATCTGGCCAACACCCACGTTTTTTCCGTCTTCATCCACAAAGACGGCCTCGGTGTTTGGACAGATCTGGCCAGCAGATCCCGGTTTCCCAGAATTGCACAGCGACCGTGATACAAGCGGGCTCGTCTCCGACATCCCGTATCCCTGCGTGACATACACGCCCAGACTCTTTTCAGCCTCGACTTGCAGCTCCTTGGTCAGCGGAGCTGCACCAGAGTTGATAAACTTGAGACTGGAGATATCATACTTTTTGGTCAGCGGGCTCTTGGTCAGTGCCAGGATAATGGGCGGTGCAAGATACACGGTGTCGACACGGTGGCTCTGAATGAAAGAGCAGAACTCTGCAAAGTCGAACTTTTCCATGATCACATTAAGCGAGCCGGTCAGGAGGCTGACGTTGCTGATGAGGATGCCGTAGATGTGGAACATCGGGAGCACTTGGAGCCAGCATCTCTGCTGCTTGTCCTGCAATGCGGTTATAAGATCCTTGTCGCGCCTGTCTATCTCGAGGAACTGTAGCGCGTTGGAGACCATGTTAGTGTGCGACAAAACCACGCCCTTTGGCTTCCCGCTTGTTCCAGAGCTGAACACAATAAACGCCGGAGTGTTCTGCGCTTCATCTTTGGTTTTCAGGTACACGCGTGGGAATCCTTGGGCTGAGAAGATGTCGCGCACATTGTTTTCCCCGTCAATCGTCAGAATATTGTTGTTTGGAATGGCCAGACCCGCCAGCTGCAGTGCTTCTTTGACTGTTGACATGCATGCCTGCACCGTGACAATGGCCTTGGCTTTGGTGACATTGAGCTGATGAGCAAGCTCGCGCGGGGTGTACGCGGGGTTTGCAGTAGTGACAATTCCTCCGATCATCTGAGCGCCCATCGTGGCAATTGGGTAGAATGATGTGTTTGGAAGAATCGTGGCAACAATATCTCCCTGACGAACCCTGAGTTTATTGTAGAGCCCAGAGGCAAATGCCTGCGTTTTGGATTCAAGCTCTGCAAGGCTCAGCGACTCCATTCGATCTAGCACCGCGGTGCGGTTTGGTTCCCTGCCATAGATTGTGTTCTTGTGCAGATATGAGAACATGAACGTTGGAAGATCCACACTGGGGATCTCAATGTCCGGCGTCTGTGACTTGAATATCATGGCTTTGGAAGGTCGTAAAGAAGTAACAAGATGAGATGTTGGTAATATTGTATCCGCAGACTTCAAATACAAAATAGAATGGAAAGGTAAAGGAGTTCAGCAGAGAGAGAGAGGGGAATTGCTTGCTTTTAAGCCGTTTTAAGGCAAGTGTACTAAAGAAGCAGCGCTGCGTCCAATGTATTGCAAAAGAGAAAAGTGTGTGCGCGGGTCATGACACTCTGCAGAAATACGAGATCAAAGTGGCGAAAGCACGTCGTGCATCCTTTGGTCTGCTCTTCTTATTTTCCATTTAAGGCATGTTGCTGTTTTCTTTTCATACAGCAAAAGTGTAGAACGCGGAAGAAGAAAGCTCCGCACGGACTACCGGCTTCTCTTTTTCCAGTGTTGTTTTATTACATTGATTAACAGAACAGAATTTGATAGGCGTGGCAACAAATGAAGCAAGGATCGGTAGGCCTTTTTCAGAAGGTACTGATGAATGTCCATGTGACAATACTGGGCAAACACAGTCACATGATGCAGAAGCCAAAACATGATTTCCACCAGCAATAACATTTGGACACAAGAAACCGGTGGTTTTACTTGCAAAGCGCAGGTTGCTATTGAAGAAGCATTAATATGCCTACCGGTTCAAGTCTAATATAGGTTTTTGAATATCAGGATAGTTCTGATCCGGCATTTCAACGTCCAACAAGATCTTTTCAATTCAACCGACTTACAACGACAACAACCACAACAACCCATGTTTAATATGGAAAATAGCCAAGTTGCTCTTGAGTATATGCTTTTAAAATACATCCTATAGATAAATGCTGGCTAGTTGAATTTTAAATTACAGATGTCAAAACCCAAAACCCTTCATGCTTGTTTCCACTCAAAAAGGTGTTTTTCAAAATACAAGTTATTCTACTGCCTCTGCGCATTATTCAGAACCTTCCAAGATCGTTAGCTTTATACTTCAAACATGTCTATCCATGGCAACAAAAATGCGAAAACAACAGTGGACTGGGATGCGACACAGACAGACGAAGGTGGGTTTATTCGCAGCTACTACAGCAACGGGCCTGCGCCCAATGATCCAGCAGCAGCAAGGATACTGATCCACGAGCAGCGTCGCCGTCTTCCAGCGTTCAAGCATCGGATGCAGTTTCTATATGCCGCAGAGACATTCTCCACTGTTGTGGTTGTAGGTGAGCCGGGATCGGGAAAGTCCACGCAGCTACCGCAGTTTCTGTACGAAGCCGGGTGGGCATCGAATGGCAAGGTGGTTGGATGCACACAGCCACGCCGCGTGGCCGCGGCTATGCTGGCCCAACGCGTAGCCGAAGAAATGGATGTGGGTCTTGGATCCACGGTTGGATACTCTGTGCGGTTTGCAGACGTTTCCAGCACTGATGATACGCGGATCAAGTATCTGACAGACGGGACGCTGATTCGCGAGTGCTTTGCAGACCCTCTTCTTAGCAAATACTCAGTTGTCATAGTTGACGAGGCCCAGGAACGCAGTCTAAACACTGATGTGTTACTGGCGTTGCTAAAGAAAATACAAAAGAAGCGCCGAAATGACTTTCGAATAATCATTTCGTCGGCAACAATGGATGCCGAGCGATTCAGAGACTATTTCGAGACCAACAGCAATTCGGCCACACATCCCGAGAATAACACTGCAACAATAATGTCGATATCCGGCCGTCTGTTCCCGGTTGAGATACACTACTTGGCATCGCCATGCGAAAACTACTTGGTAGCGGCAGTCGAGACGGTTGTGCATATCCACAAGACAGAGGCAGCCGAGGGAGACATTTTGGTCTTTCTCCCAGGAAAGGATGCGATCGAGCAAGCAATTGAGATGTTGGACGACCAAATTGACAACGATGGTCGTCTGGCATCGCTAATACCCATGAGCATGTACTCTGGGATCTCGGTTGAGAAGCAGAAGCTGGTGTTTGATCTGCCGCCTAAAGGAACTAGAAAAGCCGTGTTTACGACGAATGTGGCCGAGACATCAGTTACAATCGATGGCATAGTGTTTGTGGTAGATAGCGGGTTTGTCAAAAAGAGGATCCATGATCTGAGCACGGGAATCAGCCGGCTTTCCACAATCCCAACTTCAAAGGCATCTGCAACACAAAGAGCTGGAAGATCGGGACGGACACAGCCAGGAAAGGCGTATAGACTGTACACGCAAGATGCCTATTCCTCCAGTCTATTCCCACAGCACGACATGCCCGAAATATGCTGTCTCCCGTTAGAATCGATGGCTCTTACGCTCAAAGCACTAGGTGTACACAATTTGGAGCGCTTTGACTATATCGAATCACCACCCACAGCGCGCTTGGAGCACGCTCTTGACTTGCTGGCCGGACTACATGTCATTGATGCGGGTACAAAAGCGCTTACACCCGACTTTGGACTGCACATTGCCGAGCTTCCGCTGGATCCGCGACTCGGGACATGCCTACTGAACAGCGTTCGTGTGTATTCCTGCGCAAGGGAGGCCATTGCGGCAGTCTCGATGCTTGCCGTCGACAAGGATCCGTTTTTTGTGCCGAGTGGGATGCGTGAAGAAGCACTGGAGGACAAGCGCGATTTCATGGTACGAGAAGGCGATGTCTTGACACTTGTCAACGCCTTGATCGGATACCAAGAGACACCCGCACGCTTGCGTACTAGATGGTGCAATGCGCATTTCCTTAGACTGCAGGTCCTGGAGCAAGCGTCCCGTATAGGTCGGCAGCTGGAGGTGTATCTGGGAAAAATGGGCTATCGCCAGAACATTATTCGCTCATCTTGCGGTCGCGATTTCTCAAGACTGCAGAGATGCCTGGTATCTGGATTCTTTGACAATGCGGCAGTGCTGGACCAACGCGAAGGCAGATACAGATTGGTCAAAAATAGAGTTCTGGTTGACGTCCACCCGTCGTCGGTGCTGTTTGCGGCGGATCCAAAGCCAGAGCACATTGTGTTTGCCTACGCAATGGAAACAACCAAGACTTACATCCGCAGCCTAACAGCAATCGATCCTCTTTGGGTTGCCGAGTCAGCCGCACCAGATAGTTCAATCGATCGCTAAACCCCAAACGAAAGAAGGTAGTATAAAAATATACAGGGGGTTCTATTTTTCTCTTTACTCATTTCTTTTTATGTAAAATATTATGCGGTTTTGGGATTCGCTTGGCCACCTCAGACTTTGTCAGTCGGTGAACAGCGTCCTTTGATGTCAGGTATCCAATACCCGAAGCAACCGTTGTAGTGCCAGTCAACCACTGCAGACCCACAAGCCCAATGCAGTCGGCGGAAATGCCAAAGACAGGCGAAGTGAGCGTCGCACCCATCAGCAGAAGCTGGAGCGCCGTATTCCACTTGCTGATCCTGGTAGGCCGCACCTCGACGGATGGGATTGAAAGATCAAAATACCTGGCAACCGTCTTTGGCGGCGGCAATGTGGCCCAGCGGATAAAAAAGGCAGCAAACGAGAGCGCGACGTCTCTGCCAATTATCACAGCAGCAAGAACTGTCGGCATAAGCCCGCTGTATGTAAGCGACAACGTCAGCGTGGTCATCAGCACCTTGTCTGCAGCCGGATCGATAATCGACCCGACAAATGACCGCATATTGTATTTGCGCGCAATGTATCCGTCCAGCGCATCCGTCAGTCCAAACACAACACACCCGGCCAGCGCCAGCCCGTACTCCTGCTGCACTATCAGGTACCCGATGTACGGCGACGATATGATGCGCGCCATTGTCAGCGCGTTTGGAATGGTCAGCACCTTTTCATGGTCTTCGGTAGTAGTCGGCAAATGAACGGCTCCCTCTTTACCATCATCATCGGCATCTGACTTGGCTCCTGCTTTGTTGTTGCATGGCTGCTTTGCGGGCTTTGGGCTGTCTGAGCTGATTTGTCTCACTGTTGTGACCACCAATGGTCTATTTGTTGCTCTGTTGGTCATATTGCAGCATACGCTATCGTACGAGCGGCGGCGCCTGCTTTGAATTAGAGACAATTGTCTGGTCGGCAGCCGAATTACCAACGCGCTGGAAGTGCTAAGCCGACGCATCGCCAGCCCTGTTAACGAGTCATCGTAACGCATTACCGTCGTATTCCAGGAAGCTGCTTTCTTCACTGATGTGTTCCATGCAAACAGAGTGGTGGAATTTGCGCGTAAGCGCTGTGCAAGCCACAGTCCAGCAGTCATTTCAGCGTTGACACTAACTAATAAAGCAAATGCGAAAAAGAGCTAAAGAGAAAGCATATCAACAGAGAAACAGACAGAATAACAATAAAAAATAACAAATGTAGAGAATAAAAAACCAAGAACAAAAGAAACAGACGCGACCAAGTGAAAAAACGACAGCTACAAATTTCTTATCATTTCCGCTTTAACGGAGTTGATTATTGGTACCAAACACAGTGTAAAAGACAAGATCCAAAATATGACATGAAATAAATCTATTCAGCCAGGATAAACGGCACATAATCGATGTGGTTGACCTCCTCGGCTTCCCACTGGCGCCTGTTTTCGCGACGCCGGAGGCCTCGCCGTCTGGCAAGCAGCGCAGCAACCAGGAGACCCAAGGCAGCAATACACGTAGACAGCACAAAGGCAGGACGGTAGCACGAGCCGCTGGGACATTTGGACGCATCCTGGTCCGGAATGTTCTTGTCATAGGTGTATCCAAAGAACGCGCCAAGCGCCTGGCCGCTGAACCCAACAAAGGCACTAGCCAGCCCCCAGTTTGACCCAAAGTTCTGTGTACCGAACCACACGCTCACCAGTGTTGGTACAAACCCAAAGATAAACCCGTAGCTGAGTCCAGTCATGGCACTGCCAACAAGCAGCGCCGGAAGGGTTTTGGCAGCGCCAACAACCATCTGTGAGATGACCACAGCAAAAACAACCACCACAAGGATCCCGCTGCGAGGCAGGCCCCACACTCGCTTGCACACATCGACAACAAAACCAATGGTCAGGCGGCCCATGAAGCTTCCCAGACTGACCACCGCAACATGGTGGTTGATCAGCCGTTGCGCCGCGCTGTGGTCAGGCGAATCCGTTGACGAGTAGTACATGGCGTTGACAATAGTCCCAACGTTGTTATTGTAGAACACGCCGACGCCTGCACACAGGAACAGGACCAGGGCCAGGAGCTGTGCTTCTGGGTCGCGTAGATACGCCATGCCGCCCAGATTCCTTGCAGTATCGTAGTCAATCCCATCTGCATTGATTCGCGGGTTAGGCGGGTGTGGGGTTGTTGATGTTGTTGCTGGTTGTTGTGGTGGCGGTGTTGCAATGCTTCCAGCAGCAGAAACCACTCCCGAGTTGACAACCACTGTGGAATGCTGCTGATGCTGATGCTGCTGTGTTCCATCGACAGTGTCGGACCCTGCAGTATCGCTGTTACCCAACGACTTTCTCACGGCCGCGCCATAGCCGGCACCAGCACCTGCACCATTGTCGGTGCTGGTCAGCAAACTGCGCTCCTCATCGACGTTAGAAATTGACTGATCGCTGCTCAGCAAGCCAGAGCTGCTCTCGCTCGACGGATAGTCAACAATAAAGCCTGCAGGAATGTCACTGCGGTGCCTGCTCGGACCAAAGCCAATAACAACCAGACTCATCGCCGCCACCGCTGACGTGCCAAGCCCAAGTAGCGACAGAAACCGCAGGAACCCAAAAGTATCAGGCTGATCGCCAGTAGCGAAAAACAGCGAATTGACATGCGACAGCATAAACGGCGAGAGCCCAAAGAACGCAAGACACAGGGATACCGCACTCCCGCGGTTCTGCTTAAAGTTCTTGGTGGTAGTTGTCACAGCGGCCATATTAGCCGCCTGCGCAGACAGCCCGATCAGCACCATGTATGCCGCAAGAAATAGCCAGTGCGGCAGCCCCAGCGCCCCGCTGTAAGTGTAGGCAAGCGCCGAGAACGCTGCAAACGACCCAGCTGCCGCAAACGCCGAGAGTACCCGTGGCCCCACGGTGTCTGCAGCCCATCCAAAAAATGGTCCCGAGAGAAGAAGCCCGTAGTTGGCTGATATTGCTACCACATTGCTCTGCGTGCTGGTCAGATGAAGCCGGTACGCCAGCGCCGGCCCGTATGTCGAGTACAGATACACCGTGCCTGCAGTGGTGGTCGCCAAGCAAGCACCTAGCATCGACGTTGTTCTTAGCCAGTGCCGCTCATTGCGCGACAGCTGCGGCTGTGGCCGTGGCAGCTGCGCATATTGTGACGACATTACCGTTGGTAGATAGTGTCAAAATAATAGCGAATTCTAGATTAATAACCTCTCAAGGAATGTAAGAAATACAAAATGTATAGAGCAAGCAGCAACCTTTAAATAATAATGTAGTGCGGAGAAAAGAAATAGAAAAGTATGTTTTACAACTACAGCAGAAAAGAAGTATAACAATAGTGTGGTGAAGAAACAAGCTTCGGAAAATTTCCATGACTTTGAGTCACGATGACAAGAGATAAAAGAAAAAGAGGGGTATGATGACCGCATCACACACACGGATTGCTCTCTTTCTCAATAGCATAACGCGTGCTGCAATATTAGTTTGAACGGATTCCCATCCGTCATGCTGCATTGTGCGAACATGAGGACAAGCTTATTGAACCATACACTATTGAAATCAGTTGGGATGTTACTAATTCTGTTAATGGTTACGGCTTCTAAACACTCTGTTGTACCTGAATATCTTTCTGTTCTTTTGTTTTTACTTTACTATTACCCACATCAACCAAATAAATTTCTGATCTTTATTTGCTAAACTATAAAAAGAATTCCAAAACACTACTACATGCTATTCCTAGTCAAGAATATTGCGTGTGTTAAAC